>JARVZY010010757.1:0-130000 GCA_030686995.1 Artemisia argyi | reverse complement strand
TTCCCAAGCCTCAAAAAGAGACTCATCGGGACGTTGCCTGAAGTTGCTGATATCATTTCGTAACTTGGTAACCATGGATGGTGGAAAATATTTTGCTAAAAACTTGGTTACCATTTCATCAAAGGTACGAATAGAATTCTTTGGAAGTCGGTCAAACCATGCAGTGGCATGATGAGTGAGAGAATAGGGGAAGAAGTACAGCCGGAGGGCATCATCGGTGACACCATGCTGTTTCATGCTTTGGGTGACCGTGATGTTGATATAAATAATGTTTGTGAATGTTATTAATATTTCTCAATAAACCTATGTTTTGATAATCACAAAACTTAAATCAAATTAAGTCAAGAATAAGACATAAACAAGTATTTGGTGACAAATATTTACCTCTACATCTTATATCACTCAAGGTATGCATAAACTTAGTAACTTATGCATTACATGATCAAAGAAAATTTTATATTAATACATAACATTATATAAAATGATTTTAACATTTTATATATTTGTAAATCATTTTTGGTAAAGCTTTATTAAACCACAAAAATGTGATTTCAAATTTCCAACCAAAAAGGGAAAATTTTATCCTGAAAAACTTTTCAAACGTTCAGGAGGGCGGCCCCCTTAATTTTACTAGGCGGCCCCCTTAATCATTAAGGGGACCGGCCTACAATTAAGGGGACCGGCACGCTCCCGAACAGTAAAATCTGGCCCTATAAATATTGGATCATTCCACATATTTTTCTCACCTTTTTGCACTATAAACTTTCTGATCCAATCTTCTTCTCTAGATCTAAAATCCTTTGATCATATATTTCATAAGTCTTTGTTTCCAAGTGATCCAAAGCTTCATCCATTCAAGTGCAAGAAGAAGAACACTTCTCTACATCCATCTTATTGGAGTGGTGTTGTGTATAGCTAGTTTCATATAGTACTAGTGATAGTTATTTGTTAAGGTGTTGTGAATATTTGTTGATTGTAGAATCTTGGTGTGTTGTAAACTAGTTTAGTAGTTGTGACTTAGTTATGCATAGAAGAAGGTGTGAAGATTGACAAGGTGTGAAGACGGTGTGAAGTCTTGAAGAAGGTGTGAAGGTGTGATTAAGGTGTGAAGATCACGTGGTGTGATATTTGGTGTGAGATTGGTTCTAGCTACGATTAGAACTCGACATTTAGCTTAGTGTCGTTAACTTGTGTAAGCCAAGGTGTGTAAGGTTTCTCCACCATAAGGAGTTTGTAGACATAGTGAAGAAAACTCTCGAGTGTGGTACTCGGGGAGTGGAGTAGGGCAAGGAAGGTGTCCTTGTAGCCGAACCACTATAAATTCACGTGTTGTGGTTTGATCTTTCTAACTCTATCTTTTCTTCATTATATTTCAATACTTTCAATATTAGTTTAGACTTGCTTATATTGGTTGTTGCTTGAACTCACTTAAGATCGAATCGAAAGTTTTTATAACCTACAAAATATTTTGGAAATAAATTTAAAAGGACATAAAACTATTCAACCCCCCCCCCTTCTAGTTTTCCACAATTGGTATCAGAGCCACGTCTAGCAAGATCTTTAAAATATATTGTATTTTAAAACTTGTAACGATCTATGGAATCTGAAAAATATTTAGAAGGGCAATCTATGCAAAGACCACCACTATTTGAAAGTGATGGATTTTTATATTGGAAAAATCGATTCGAAACTTATGTGATGTCAAAAGATCTAGATCTTTGGCATGTTATTACTAATGGTGATTTTTTACCTATTCAAAATAACCTGGAAACTAAGAAAGATGAAATTGTACCTTTTGAAAAACAAAATGATGATTTAAAAAGAAAACTTGCTAAAAATAATGAAGCAAAAATGGTTATTTATAATGCGCTACCACGTAAAGAGTACGAAAGGATCTTTATGTGTGAAACCGCAAAAAAATTTGGAACTCTTTACTAATAACTCACCAAGGTAATAGTCAAGTCAAAGATAATAAGATAGATCTACTTGTTCAACAATACGAGCAATTCACGATTCCAGAAGAGGAATCAATTGACAATGCTTTTGCTAGATTTAACACTATCATCACAAGTTTAAAAGCACTTGATGAGAATTTTTCTAGTAAGAATTTTGTTAGGAAGTTTCTTAGGGCTCTTCATCCAAAATGGCGAGCTAAAGTGACGGCTATTGAAGAATCGAAGAATTTGTCAATTTTGCAACTTGACGAATTAATTGGAAATCTAAAAGTCTACGAAGTCATCATTAAGAAGGACTCCGAAATGGTCAAGGAAAAACGAGAGCAAAGCAAGTCAATCGCCTTGAAAGTTAGAAAGAAATCTAGTATCGAAGATAGCTCATCTTCCGAAAGTGATGACGAAGAATACGCCATGGCCGTAAGAGATTTCAAGAAATTCTTCAAAAGGCGAGGAAGATTCGTAAGACAACCGTATGATGAAAAGAAAACATTTCAAAAGAGTAAAGATGACAAGAACAACAAGATTGAAAGAAAGTGTTTCAAGTGTGAAGATCCAAATCACCTTATTGGAAAATGTCCAATGATGACAAGAGATCAAAATAAAAGAGCATTTGTTGGAGGTGCTTGGAGTGATAGTGATGATGATGAGAATGAAACGACAAAGGAAGAAAAATGTCTTATGGCGAATACACCAAATGAGGTACGTTCCGAAACCGAATATTTTAGTGATGAAAGTATATCATTAGATGAAAAAGATCTAGATAATGAATATATTAAACTATGCAAATTAGGACAACTAGTAATGGCCAAAAACAAATCACTAAAATACATTAACAATCAATTAGAAAGTGAAGTACTTGAACTAAAAATTAAAATACATCAACTAGAAAAAGGTAAAGAAATTTTTGAAGAATGTAAATCATGTCAAGAGCTTAAAGGTGAAAACGAAATACTTAGGGAAGAAATTTGCAAACTTGACAAATTTGAAAATAGTAGTCAATCACTTAGTAAAATAATAAGTATTCAAAGAACATCCGGAGACAAAACCGGCTTAGGATTTAATTCAAATGAGGCTTCAACAAGCGAGATTAAAAATGTAAAATTTGAAAGTGAACTCAACAAACAAAAACCTTTAAAATCTAATCCTAAGTATATACTTATTAATGATAAGAAAATACCTCTTGCTAACGATGAAGAAGTTAAAGATTTTTATAAACCGTCTTTAAAGACCGAAGTAGGATCTTCTAAACCCAAAATAAGATCTAAAACTCCACCACCTAGAAAACCAAATAATTCTCATCCTAGGTCTAAAACACCTCAACCAAGAAGAAATCAAAATAGACAAAACTATAATAACAATAGTAATCAAATGTGGAACTACCAACAAAGCTACAATCCTTGGGGCATTCTACCACCTTTCATGCACCTGAGTCAAATGTTAAACATGTTTGGACCAAACAACTTTGGACCAAAAGGACAATGGAGATCAAATGGCTAGACGAACATTCCTTGAGGCAATCTTGGTTTTTCTCTCAACATAGACTTTTTCAAAGTCTATATTTCATCTTGATGATGTTGAAGATTTCTTTTGAAGACCACCGGGTACGCCATTCTTTCACAACTCATTGCCATGCTTAGATAAATATGCATTGTTTGATTTCGTCAATTATTTAGATATAATTTGGTATTGTCTTCTATTTTTTAGAATCACATATATACTTATATATACATATATATACTATTATACGTAATATATTAAATATATTTATACATATATATATATATATATATATATTCACTTGTACATAACCTAGATACGTCATTTGTTGACTTTCTAGAACTCCAAGAAATCGTTCTTTATCGAACCCTTTCTTTCCCCCCCCCCTCACGTTATTCTAGTAAGTCCTCTTTTAGGAGACTCATGATGATGAAGGGATATGAGTCAAGTGGACTTTTATAATGCAAGAACGCCTTCGCACGTGAACACTATGGATTAAACAAACTCCTCTCGTCAACTATATCCTATCTCCGCTACTATCCTTCAAATCTAACTCATCAGCCCATCTTTCAATCACATTTATACTTATATATAAACAATATATATATATATATATATATATATATATATATATATATATATATATATATATATATATATATATATATATATATATACACACTTATTCTCATATTCCCGAACACACCTCAAACCCTTCATCAACTTAACACTTTGATCATTGATGAGTGTGTAAATACTCATCATTTCTGTTACATATAAGCTGCAAAAACATATGAAAACGCACAGGAATGCCTTGAAATATATAAAATTATCCCTGGATTGTGTTTTTATGCATAAGGATTGAAAACTGATGAAAAACAAAACATTTCACATAATTTACAGTTTCAGTCCCTGAACTTTGGAAAATTGGCAAAACTAGTCCCTGGTAAATCAAAACTTGTACAAATGTCAATAAAGGTCCTTGGAATTCATAAGTTGTCAAGAAAAGTCCTTTAAAGTTTAAAAATGGCAAAATGACAACTTTGGTCCCTCAACTTTTGAAAAGTGTCAAATTTAGTCCCTGGGTGTTTAAAAATGGAAAATTATCAAACTACACCCTTGTACTATTCTAAAAAGACAAAATTGGTCCTTATGATAACATTTGAGAAATTACAAAACAAACCCTTCAAAAATCAGAAAGTTACAGTTTTGGTCCCTGGAGTTTGTGGAATTTGCAGAAATGGTCCCTGAGATTTAAAATGATAAAATTTATAATTGTGGTCCTTATACTAATGGTTTATTGAAGGTTTAGTCCTTAAATAAAGTTTGGAAAAATCACAAACAAATCCCTTAACTTTGGCCGAATTACACATTTAGTCCTTGTGAATTTTCCTAAGCTAAAACCAACCGGACCCTTTGTTTTATTTAAATCCAAATCCAACTCCACAGTCCAGTCCACCACTGTTCACCCAGGCCCATCCAAAACCAGATCCAGCCCACACCTTTTTAGTTAAAACCTGCGTTGACCCGGGTCAAACACCACCACCCCGTATTCTCCTTCTTCCCCAAAACCACCACCACTGCTCACTCACCTCACCCCCAGCCTTCTTCTCCAATACCACCCATGGTATCACCCTCCCCAGCTGGCTACTCCACCTCACAACCCTCATCATTTCAACCCACTCACCAATTAATGCTTCCCCACTACTCAACACTTCACCTCTTCCTCTACACCTCTGTTTTCAACCTAAACCCACTAAACCCTTCCAATCATGTCCCTTACACCTCCACAATCTTCCAAAGTTCTTTAATTGAACTGAAAAAGCCACAAGCTACCTATTCCAGAATTGGCGCCAAAAAGGAGTTTAAACGGCTAGGATTACTCTGACTGAATCAATGGCTCAAGATTGGTGGGATTTGATCAGTGGACATGTGGAAAGCAGAAATATCTATATAATTGAAGAAAGAAGCAATGTAGTGGGATATCTAGTTTTAATTTTCAAATATGTATGTCGATTAGTTAAGTCTTTCCATTTTCAGTGTAACCTAAGTTTTAAAAAGTTAAATTTCAGTGTTCTAAGTGTATTGTAAAACCTTCTTTGATAATAAATTCCAAGGTTGTGTATTAATTCAATCTGTGCAATTTTCAATTTAAATAATTCTTAATGTACTTAAGTGATGTTCTTAGTTGATGTTAGTGTGGACTTAAACTGATACATATAAGCTCCTATAAAGTTTGTAAAAGCTTTTAGAAACAGAACAAGTCAGTTTAACTAAAAAATTCTCACAAATATCAATTGGTCAACAAAAGTCAACTGAGAGTGATGATATGAAATTCTGGTGAATTAGAGTTGAATTGGAAGCACAAGAAGCTTGGATTATGGTTTAGAGACTCATGGGAGTCACATAAATTGATCTTGGTACTTGATTCCATGGTTTGAGCAGGATTGCAAAAAAAGTGAGTTTAGTTCTAATATTCTTATTTCAATATCTTTGTTGTTTAAACCTAGTTATAATTGTGCTTTTGTAATTATTTGTTGTTTATTAGTTATAATATAGTTTAAAATTGTTTGTTTGTTCATTAAGAATCATTGTTGCTTAAGTTAAAAATCTCACAGTTGAAACTCATAATTGTCATCTCTGAGTTTCAGGCTTATATAATTGTTAATTTATGTTCATTTAGTCTTATTATATGATATTATAAAGTTTTAAATCAGTTTCATGGTTTAAATTAGTACAAATCTTTGGAAATCACCATTTTCAGTCAATTATAGGGGTGTTTGGCTCAGACCATTTCACTATGTTTAAGATTGATTGGGTTGTTGCTTTCTGCTTGCATTAGTCATCTAGGGTCTATAGAGGATTTATAAGTCATAAAATGGTGTCCTAAACTACCACAAGTCAAAATCACCAAAGAAATCCAACACAGTTAACTGTGTTAGGATTTGAGTGGCACAATCACTCACATAAGCCTATCTTTTGTATCTTAAGCCTAAATTAGTTTCATATAAGCTTATTATAACATTTACAATCAACTAGGACCAATCAAAACTCATAAAAGTCAACTGAGCTTAAAAATAGAAAAAGTCAAAATTGCTCAGCTCAGTTTTTTACCAAAATCACAAGAATTGTTTAGAATTTAGGAAAGGGATTCAAGCTTTAATATTTTTAGGATTAATAATCTACCAGCTAAACTTTAGATTTCCAACTTGTTTATATTTTTGTGAAATTTATTTGTGGACCAAAATGCCCTTTGAATTGGACTGCAGGGCAAAGTCTTGCCCTGTGCACAGTTGTGGTATCTGATTTCATAAGCTCCTAGCTTGTTCAAAAGTGCTTGTTAGATATAGATTGTTGTTGATTTGTGTAGCTTACCTAACTAGCTTGTTGTGTGATTAATTGTTTTCCCAATATTTGCTTATTGAGACTGCTTAATTTGTGCTTATTGTCTAGTAGTTTTTCACAAACCTCCCCTGCACTCAGATTTTAAACCCTCTTCCACAAGCTTGTATAAACTTGTGTAGTGAGCATTGGCCTGTGTATTGTGGATATTTGTGATGCCCTAGTGGTTAGTTACTTCATTTGAGTGCTTATTTGCCTGTTACAGCTTATTTTAATTGCTTATCTTGTGCATAAAAATCAACCAATACACTGGTCACTCAGTGTAGACAAGCAAATTCATAAGCTCATCATAAGCTCATCACTGAGCTTGGGCTTGTGATCTAAGGTTATTTTAGAAGCTAAGTAGTCCATCTATCAAGTTCAAGTTTAATCTTTCATTTTCTAGTCCTTTTACTAGGGCTGCAATCAACTGGAACTTGTTCATTTCACTCAGTCCTCTGAGTGACTCAGTCAAACACCAAACTTCATAAGCCTTTGACAAGCTCATCTGTGGTTCACACAGCTTAAAGCTTTGCTTATTTGGAATCCTTACCAGCCCATATTTATAGCTCAGTACTCAAAAAGTTCTATTAAGCTTATTACATAAGCTCAAATTGTCCACCTTGGTTGTCTGTCAAGGGTGTTTGGATCTCAGCTTTATTGAAAATATTCATAAGCTTAGTACAAGCTTATTAGCTTAATCTAGTACACCCACTTGTTCACATCTGTTAATATACCACATATATATAATATTATCTTTTTGTTTTCTTTCTTAGGCTTATTTTTAAGCTTTTAACAAGCTTACTAGCTTATTTCACTCACTCACTCAACTGAGTGAACCAGTTTGGACCCCTCACTTCCCAAGCTCTTTCAGAGCTTATCACTGGGTCCCACAACCTAAAACTTGGTTCTCCCAACCCCCCCATACCAGGCTTGAATCATTGACTCTTTGTTTGACCTAGACCCTAGTGGACCCCACTTGGTTTTACCTCACAAAGCTGTCCCATTTTCTGTCTCAGAATCAAATAAGCAAGTGCTTATTTGTGTTCTTTGGCTTATTCAAGTTACTAATTTGGTTGAATCTTGTTTAGTATTGTATAAGTAACTTATTGGAACCAGACTCTACCCTAGTGGACCCTACATAAGCTCATTTGAGCTTATTTCCTTCAAAGTCAACTTAAAAGTCAACTGTTTTGGGTATTAAGCACTCTAAGTGCTTATTCTGTGTTTCCAAGCTTATTGTTTTTGTATTAGTTTCTTATTTTAAGTATTTTTATAATTTTATAAAAGAAAAACAACAAAAAGCCAAAAATACTTATAGTGATAGCTTCTATTTAATAGAAATTATCTATTTAATTTTCCTTTTTAGCTTATTTATAAGCACTTTTGCTATTTTATATTTTTATTAAATCTCTTATATATTAAAGTAATTTTATAAATTTTTCCAGAATTTTCTTTTGTCATCTAGTGTTATTTAGAATTATTATTAGTTTATTTAATAATTAAATAATAAATAAGAATTAAATAGCATAATATATTTTTATAAGGTAATACTTATATTTTATATTTTTCCTAGCTTCTATAAGTCATAAAATAATTTTAGAAATTTTCTTGTGATTTATACTGTTCATTTACTAGTTTTTATAATTTATTTATTTTAATTAGATAATAATTAATAAATAGCATAATAATTAATAGATTAAATTAAAAATACATAAAATAAAGTTTTTATAATTTTTTAGGATTCCCATGATGGTTAATTAGATATATAAAATTTTTCATAATTTTCTAAGTTAGTTTAATATTATTTGTAATTTAAAATAGTTTAATTAGTTTAATTATTATAAATAGTTTTTAATTAATAGAAAATTTAGTAAAAGACAAAAAGATTTATTTTTATTTTTTATACTTTCTTCAAGTTCTATTTTAGGTTTAGAAAATATTTTTATAAATTTTTAGTTTAATTTGTAGTATTCATAATTTTTAGTTGAATTTTAATTAAATAGTTAAATAGTTTTTAATTAAATAATTAATAATAAATAGATAAATAGTGTGAAAAATATAATTTTAATTTTAAAATAAGTTTTATAATATTTTAGAATTTTTAGAAATTCTAATTTTAATTTTCTAGACTTATTTTACATTTTCATAATTAATAGTTAATTATTAGATAATTAATAAATAGTTATTAAATAAAAAAATAATTAATTAAATAGTTTTTTAAATATAAAGTAAATAAATTAAATTTATTTAATTTGCATTTAAGCCCCTAAGGTTTATAAAATCCTACTATAAGTAAAATTGTTTTTGTTTACGTTTAATTAATAAACGTTTACGTTTTCAGTCCCTTTTTCACGTGTACTTATCTGATTTCACGTATTAGTTGATATAGCTTATTAAAGCTATTTTCTCTTATATTTCAGTAGTACAAATCACTTATACCCTTTTCCTGTTCAATTCACCTGATCTTAAAGTCGTTTTATTTCAGATTTCACATCTCGTTGGGATCTAACGATCCGGGGAAACACTACACTCACCGGAGTATTGGTTTAGGCTGTCTGACTTGTTGACCATAACTTGGTTAATATTATCTGACTGTTCCGGACCAATCAAAATTTGGCGCCGCTGCCGGGGAGGTGTGCTGCGTATTACGACTTTTTGAAATATTTGTGAGTTTGAATTTTCACCCTTTGTTATATATCATCTTTTTGTTCATATTTTATTTTCTATTTGTAAATTTCCCGTCACTCTAAGTATTCTTAGAGTCGTCTCTAGTGCATGCGCACTCGTTCTTTTAGGTCCACAAGCCCTTTACGTGAGCTTGTCAGAATTCCTCGAAGACGCCGTAGACGTTCTGCCCCAACAGCCGTATCTGAGGAACGTGCTGTTTCACCAAAGAAAGTTATCATGGCGGAAGACCGTCCGATGAATGAGCTTCTCCAAGCACCCATTGAGGGTTACGGAGACGCTATTGTTGTCCCAGCCATCGTGGCTGAATACTTTGAGCTCAAAACCGGGTTACTAAATCTAGTGACTTCAAGCCAATTTTATGGTTTTGAGAGGGATGATCCCCATGCTCATATTAGATGGTTTAATAAAATCACTTCAACCATCAAATACAAGAACGTCCCTTCCGAAGCAGTTAAACTTCTTCTTTTCCCATTTTCTCTTGAGGGAGCAGCCCGGATTTGGCTGGAAAAACAACCTCCTCGTTCAATACACTCATGGGAAGATCTAGTTACCAAATTTGTAAACGAATTTTTTCCCCCGTCCAGAACGACAAGTCTTAAAAATGAAATCATCAAATTTACTCAAAGGTTTGATGAATCGTTTGGTGACGCTTGGGATCGTTTCAAAGAATTGCTTCGTCGATGTCCTCATCATGGTTTCACTGAATTAATGCAAATTGACACGTTTTATAATGGTGTGAGTCAATCTGACCAAGATTCTCTCAATGCCTCCGCGGGAGGTAATTTTTTGAGCAAAACCACAAAAGAAGCTTTAGAAATCATTGAAAATAAGTCCAAAGTCCGCACTACACGCACAAAACCATATAACTCCCAAGTGAGTGCTGGTCCTTCTACTTCATCATCCGTGAGTACTTCTAGCACCGATGCTAAGATAGATAAACTCACGGACGCCATTCAAGCTTTGGTTCTCTCAAGCCAGAAAAAAGTCACTTTCACACAAAACCCTTCACATGCTGAAGCTAAAAAAGTGGAAGTTTGTGTCACTTGTGGTGGCCCACATGCTTACTACAATTGTACTGCTACGGATGGTAGTCCTTTTGAAGCCAATGCCTTAGCCGGAACTACAAATCAGGGAGGTAATCAATACCGTCCTCAAATGGAACCAAGTTACCGTGCTAACACACATATGGGACCACCCGGGTTTAACCAAAACCCAAATTTGCAAAATAGGAACCAGAACCAACCCAGAATGAACCAAGGTTATCAAAACCAAGGGAATTTCAATCCTGGACAGAATCAAGGTTTCCACAATCAAGGAAACTTTAACAGAAACAATTTCAACCCCGGAAATCATTTTCAGGGAAATGGTAATCCAAATCAAGGGAATTTTCAGCCACAACAAGGTTATAATCAAAATAACCGTGTCCAAAATTTCCCTAACCAAACACAAGCCATTCTCCCAGCTCCACAACCATCATCCGATGAGTTGTTAAAGCAGTTCATGAAAACTCAAGAAGAGACAAACAGGTTGTTGGTCAGACAGATTTCTGAAATTAAGAAATCTTTAAATGAACGACCCTCGGGCTCTGGAAAACTTCCGAGCAACACGATCGCAAACCCGAGGGGCGATGCAAAGGCGATCACGACCAGGAGCGGAGTTTCATATGATGGACCCACTATTCCCACTACCCCTTCTTCTTCTTCTCCCCAGGTAGTGGAAAATAACGTCGAGGTAAATAAGGACGAAGTACTTCCTACTCATAAGGGAGGTACCCAAGACGTCCCACCTCATGTTGTCCCGAAACCCAAACCAAAACCTAAAGTTGTTTTTGAACCAAATGATATTCCAGTTGAAACACCTCAGTCCAGACCTTCTACTTCCTCTATTCCTTACCCCTCACGCTTGAGTGAGCAAAAGCTCCGTGAAAAAGCTAGTCACCAGATGGATAAATTCTTTCAAATCTTCCAAGATTTGCATTTTGACATTAGCTTTGCGGATGCTATTATTCTGATGCCCAAATTTGCATCGACAATCAAACACTTGTTAAGCAACAAAGAGAAACTGTTTGAAATGGCAAAGACTCCCTTGAATGAGAACTGCTCAGCAGTTCTTTTAAAGAAGCTTCCCGAGAAGCTGGGAGATCCTGGAAAATTTCTAATACCATGTGTATTCCCAGGAATGGTTGATTGCTATGCCTTGGCCGATCTTGGTGCAAGTATCAACTTAATGCCGTACTCAGTTTGGAAGAAACTTTCTCTTCCTGATCTTACTCCTACCTGCATGACTTTAGAGCTTGCAGACCGATCGATATCTCGTCCTCTCGGCATTGCCGAGGACGTGTTTGTAAAGGTAGGAGAATTTCATCTCCCCGCTGACTTTGTAGTGGTTGATTTCGATGCCGATCAAAGGGTCCCTCTCATTGTGGGGAGGGGTTTCCTTAGAACGGGCCGTGCTCTTATCGATGTATTTGAGCAAGAAATCACTCTTCGTGTGGGTAATGAAGCTGTTACATTTAACCTCGATCAAACTTCGAGGTACTCCTCCAATTATGATTCTGAAGCAGTTAATCAAATAGATATCATAGACATTGCTTCTGAGGAGTACTCTCAAGAGTTTCTTGGTTATTCTCATAATTCTGTGAGTGGGGATGCCACTCCATCATCTGAACCTATCATTTCCGACTCTTCCCCTTCTCTCACTCCGTTTGAGGGAAGTGATTTCCTTTTGGAAGAGGTCGAGGCTTTTCTCAAAAGTGATTCAGTCCCATTGGGAATTGATGACACTGAGATTGATCTAGAGGGAGATATTCTTCTCCTTGAGAGATTGTTAAATCAAGACAATTCTCTTCCACTCCCTCCAGTACAACTTCATAATCAGGAAATCAAATATGTTGAGGAAACTGATGATTTTCCTGAGGTCGAACTCAAGGACTTACCTCCTCATCTTGAATACGCATTTTTGGAGGGTGATGATAAATTACCCGTCATTATTGCTAAAGGTTTGAGTATTGAGGAGAAGAGTGCTCTCATAAAGGTCTTGAAGTCAAACAAGCAAGCAATTGCTTGGAAACTCTCCGATATTAAGGGTATCAACCCAGATTTTTGTACACACAAAATCTTGATGGAGGATGACTTCAAGCCTGCAGTGCAACACCAAAGAAGGGTGAATCCAAAAATCCATGATGTGATTAAACAAGAGGTTCTTAAACTTCTTGATGCAGGATTGATTTACCCTATCTCTGATAGTCCATGGGTTAGCCCCATTCATTGCGTTCCAAAAAAGGGTGGCATTACTGTTGTCACTAATGAGGAAAATGAGTTGATACCAACTCGGTTGGTTACCGGATGGCGTGTTTGCATTGACTATCGTAAGTTAAATGACACCACCCGCAAAGACCACTTTCCGCTGCCCTTTATGGACCAGATGCTTGAAAGATTAGCAGGGAACGAGTACTATTGTTTCCTTGATGGTTTCTCAGGATACTTTCAAATCCCCATTGATCCATCGGATCAAGAAAAGACTACCTTTACATGCCCTTATGGAACCTTTGCTTATAAACGTATGCCTTTTGGCTTATGTAATGCACCAGGTACGTTCCAGAGGTGTATGATGGCCATATTTACCGACATGATTGGTAAAACGATGGAGGTCTTTATGGATGACTTCTCGGTCATTGGGGATTCATTCCAAACATGTCTCACCAATTTAGAAACAATGTTGAAAAGGTGTAAAGACACCAATCTATGTCTAAATTGGGAAAAGAGTCACTTTATGGTCAAAGAGGGCATTGTCCTCGGCCATAAGATTTCCAAGAATGGGATTGAGGTTGACAGAGCTAAGGTTGATGTCATTGCAAAACTGCCTCACCCTACTACCGTCAAAGGTATTAGGAGTTTCTTGGGTCATGCGGGTTTCTATCGTCGATTTATACAAGATTTTTCCAAAATCTCACGACCTATGACTCATCTCCTTGAAAAGGATACTCCTTTTATCTTCTCACCAGAGTGCATCGAAGCTTTTGAAACATTAAAGAAAAAGCTTACTGAGGCACCCATTCTTATTGCCCCCGACTGGGACTTACCCTTCGAGATTATGTGCGATGCAAGTGATTTTGCTATCGGTGCAGTCTTGGGGCAACGCAAAACGAAACACTTTCAGCCTATCCACTACGCAAGCAAAACTATGAACGAAGCTCAAACTCATTACACCACTACAGAAAAAGAATTATTAGCTGTGGTGTATGCTTTTGAGAAATTTCGGACGTACTTAATCTTGACTAAAAGCGTAGTGTATACGGATCACTCGGCTCTTAAATATCTATTTGCAAAACAAGATGCAAAGCCGAGATTGCTCCGTTGGGTTCTCCTCCTCCAAGAATTTGATATCATTATTCGTGATAAAAAAGGAGCTGAGAACCTGGCTGCTGATCATTTGTCCCGATTAGAAAACCCTCATCAAAATGTGTATGAGAAAAAGGAAATAAATGAAACATTTCCTCTCGAAACACTCAATGCGGTTGCTTTTCGTGGAGATTCTACTACCCCATGGTTTGCCGATTTCGCAAACTACCATGCGGGTAAATTTGTTGTGAAAGGGATGTCAACCCAACAGAAGAATAAATTCTTTAAGGATGTTAAACATTACTTCTGGGATGACCCCTACTTATTCAAAATCTGTGCGGATCAAGTCATCCGACGGTGTGTATATGGACAGGAAGCCACTGAAATTCTTAAGGCTTGCCATGCTAGACCCACTGGGGGACATCATAGTCCTAATTACACCGCCAAAAAGGTGTTTGATTCCGGATTCTTCTGGCCCACAATTTATAAAGATGCCCAGGATCTCATTAAAACCTGTGACGCTTGTCAGCGTCATGGAAACATTTCACAAAGAAATGAGATGCCACAAAATGCTATTCAAGTATGTGAAATATTTGATATCTGGGGCATTGACTTTATGGGGCCATTTCCATCATCCAGAGGAAACAAGTACATACTTGTGGCAGTTGATTATTTATCAAAGTGGGTTGAAGCTAAGGCTTTACACACAAATGATGCCCGAGTTGTAGTGAAATTCCTGAAATCTCTTTTTGCCCGTTTTGGAACCCCACGTGCTATTATAAGTGATCGTGGTACGCATTTCTGCAATGACAAATTTGATAAAGTCATGCAAAAGTATGGTGTAACCCACCGTCTTTCTACAGCGTATCACCCACAAACAAGTGGGCAAGTGGAAGTTTCAAATCGTGGTATCAAAAGGATACTTGAGAGGACTGTTGGTGAAAACCGTGCTGCCTGGTCGGATAAATTAGATGACGCACTATGGGCCTTTCGTACAGCTTATAAAACACCCATTGGGTGTACACCTTACAAGCTTGTGTACGGAAAGACATGTCATTTGCCGATGGAACTTGAGCACAAAGCCTACTGGGCTCTGAAACATGCCAACTTTGACCTCAAAACTGCGGGCGATCACAGAAAAGTTCAAATGAATGAACTAAATGAACTACGTGATCAGGCTTACGAGAACTCTTTAATCTATAAAGAAAAAACAAAGAGAATACATGACTCAAAAATAAAGAACCGCGTTTTTAACGTTGGTGATCGAGTACTTCTCTTTAACTCTAGATTAAAGATCTTCTCGGGTAAATTAAAAACCCGTTGGACTGGTCCATTTACTATCACTAAAGTTTATCCATATGGCACCGTTGAGTTATCTCAAAATGACGGTCCATGTTTTAAAGTGAATGGCCATCGTGTGAAACATTACTTTGGAGGGGACATTGTACCAATGGTTGTCCCGGATCTCCAAACTTACCCCATGGACTAATTAATACGGGGTCGAGTCAAGCTAGTGACTCGGAAAACAAAAACATTAGTATCATGTACATAATAATAATAATAAATAATGAATTTTGTATTTTGTTCAAATATCTATCCTTGTATGTATATTATACTTTATCATTCAACTTCCGGGCTGTCAGGACAAATTTATTACAGTTAATCATTCACAAGTGATTAGCTAGCGTGGTAAACCTGACACAAGCCTGGGAGGTAGTGATTACATATATTATATTATTTCATAAACAATATAAAAACAAAAACATTTTTCCTATGCACACAACTTGCCCAGTTTGATTAGTCCCTCAGTTACAACATTTGGTTGTTGGCTGTTTTCAGTTACTAAGCTCTGTCAAACCCAGATTCCCTTTCGAGGGGCGGTTGTTAGGAATTTTCTTTCTTTTGTACATATATATACAAATCTAAAAATACAAAAACATTTATAAAACATAAAAACAAAAAAATAATCTCCTTTATCTTATCATTTCATAATTCTGTGAGTGGAAATCCCACTCCTATTTCTCACCCAATCTTTGAGTGGCAATTCCACTATATTTCCCCAAGGACAATTTTAATTCGGGGTCGAGTCAAGCTAGTGACTCGGGAATCAAAAACAAGCTACCTCATGGACAAATCAATTCGAGGTCGAGTCAAGCTAGTGACTCGGTAATCAAAAGCATAGCAATATGGGTTTTCACTCATATTTCTGATTTCTTTCTCTTTTCTACCACCTAGTGTGGGGGAGATGCCCCCACATGTTGTATATATGTATATATCTTGTAAAAAAAAAAAAAAAAAAAAAAAAAAAAAATTTAAAAACAAAAGAAAAAAGTGAGTTTGTATGTAAATAGCCTAAAATAAAGGTTATTAATATTTCCTTCTTACGTTCTAAGTATCGGTTTAACACCCGGTGTTTTGAATATTGAGGGCAATATTCATTTCTAAGTGTGGGGGGGGATTCTCACGAATTCAAACACATGTTCCATCAAGCACCCTCATTTGATCAAAATTTAAAGTTTTTTCACACTTAGAAATGCAATAAATGGTATCAATCCTCCATGTCTAACCCACAACAGGATTGGCTAGTCCAGGAGCAAACGGCTCTTGGTAAAGACATCTCAAAACCGTTGATGGCTGGCAATTTGCCCAAAATTGTATGGTTCATCAACTCCCCGAAAACAAATGAGTTGGCTAGCCCGCAAGATTATGGCTTGTGGTAAAGGCCGTGGAAAAACCATAATTGGTAATCAGCTCACCAAGATGTTGACTATTCCATCAAGAGTTGGCTAGTCCAGAAGCAAACGGCTTTTGGTAAAGACTAATCAAATCCGTTGACAGCTGGTGGTTTGCTAAAAATCACACGGTTATCAGGTGTGCCACAGTTCTTACACCTGGCTACTCCAGAAGTGATGGCTTTTGGTAAAGAGTAAAAATCCATTAATTTTTTCTCAAATAGATTGCTAGGGACTAGCAATAGTTTAGTGTGGGGGATTGATGAGTGTGTAAATACTCATCATTTCTGTTACATATAAGCTGCAAAAACATATGAAAACGCACAGGAATGCCTTGAAATATATAAAATTATCCCTGGATTGTGTTTTTATGCATAAGGATTGAAAACTGATGAAAAACAAAACATTTCACATAATTTACAGTTTCAGTCCCTGAACTTTGGAAAATTGGCAAAACTAGTCCCTGGTAAATCAAAACTTGTACAAATGTCAATAAAGGTCCTTGGAATTCATAAGTTGTCAAGAAAAGTCCTTTAAAGTTTAAAAATGGCAAAATGACAACTTTGGTCCCTCAACTTTTGAAAAGTGTCAAATTTAGTCCCTAGGTGTTTAAAAATGGAAAATTATCAAACTACACCCTTGTACTATTCTAAAAAGACAAAATTGGTCCTTATGATAACATTTGAGAAATTACAAAACAAACCCTTCAAAAATCAGAAAGTTACAGTTTTGGTCCCTGGAGTTTGTGGAATTTGCAGAAATGGTCCCTGAGATTTAAAATGATAAAATTTATAATTGTGGTCCTTATACTAATGGTTTATTGCAGGTTTAGTCCTTAAATAAAGTTTGGAAAAATCACAAACAAATCCCTTAACTTTGGCCGAATTACATATTTAGTCCTTGTGAATTTTCCTAAGCTAAAACCAACCGGACCCTTTGTTTTATTTAAATCCAAATCCAACTCCACAGTCCAGTCCACCACTGTTCACCCAGGCCCATCCAAAACCAGATCCAGCCCACACCTTTTTAGTTAAAACCTGCGTTGACCCGGGTCAAACACCACCACCCCGTATTCTCCTTCTTCCCCAAAACCACCACCACTGCTCACTCACCTCACCCCCAGCCTTCTTCTCCAATACCACCCATGGTATCACCCTCCCCAGCTGGCTACTCCACCTCACAACCCTCATCATTTCAACCCACTCACCAATTAATGCTTCCCCACTACTCAACACTTCACCTCTTCCTCTACACCTCTGTTTTCAACCTAAACCCACTAAACCCTTCCAATCATGTCCCTTACACCTCCACAATCTTCCAAAGTTCTTTAATTGAACTGAAAAAGCCACAAGCTACCTATTCCAGAATTGGCGCCAAAAAGGAGTTTAAACGGCTAGGATTACTCTGACTGAATCAATGGCTCAAGATTGGTGGGATTTGATCAGTGGACATGTGGAAAGCAGAAATATCTATATAATTGAAGAAAGAAGCAATGTAGTGGGATATCTAGTTTTAATTTTCAAATATGTATGTCGATTAGTTAAGTCTTTCCATTTTCAGTGTAACCTAAGTTTTAAAAAGTTAAATTTCAGTGTTCTAAGTGTATTGTAAAACCTTCTTTGATAATAAATTCCAAGGTTGTGTATTAATTCAATCTGTGCAATTTTCAATTTAAATAATTCTTAATGTACTTAAGTGATGTTCTTAGTTGATGTTAGTGTGGACTTAAACTGATACATATAAGCTCCTATAAAGTTTGTAAAAGCTTTTAGAAACAGAACAAGTCAGTTTAACTAAAAAATTCTCACAAATATCAATTGGTCAACAAAAGTCAACTGAGAGTGATGATATGAAATTCTGGTGAATTAGAGTTGAATTGGAAGCACAAGAAGCTTGGATTATGGTTTAGAGACTCATGGGAGTCACATAAATTGATCTTGGTACTTGATTCCATGGTTTGAGCAGGATTGCAAAAAAAGTGAGTTTAGTTCTAATATTCTTATTTCAATATCTTTGTTGTTTAAACCTAGTTATAATTGTGCTTTTGTAATTATTTGTTGTTTATTAGTTATAATATAGTTTAAAATTGTTTGTTTGTTCATTAAGAATCATTGTTGCTTAAGTTAAAAATCTCACAGTTGAAACTCATAATTGTCATCTCTGAGTTTCAGGCTTATATAATTGTTAATTTATGTTCATTTAGTCTTATTATATGATATTATAAAGTTTTAAATCAGTTTCATGGTTTAAATTAGTACAAATCTTTGGAAATCACCATTTTCAGTCAATTATAGGGGTGTTTGGCTCAGACCATTTCACTATGTTTAAGATTGATTGGGTTGTTGCTTTCTGCTTGCATTAGTCATCTAGGGTCTATAGAGGATTTATAAGTCATAAAATGGTGTCCTAAACTACCACAAGTCAAAATCACCAAAGAAATCCAACACAGTTAACTGTGTTAGGATTTGAGTGGCACAATCACTCACATAAGCCTATCTTTTGTATCTTAAGCCTAAATTAGTTTCATATAAGCTTATTATAACATTTACAATCAACTAGGACCAATCAAAACTCATAAAAGTCAACTGAGCTTAAAAATAGAAAAAGTCAAAATTGCTCAGCTCAGTTTTTTACCAAAATCACAAGAATTGTTTAGAATTTAGGAAAGGGATTCAAGCTTTAATATTTTTAGGATTAATAATCTACCAGCTAAACTTTAGATTTCCAACTTGTTTATATTTTTGTGAAATTTATTTGTGGACCAAAATGCCCTTTGAATTGGACTGCAGGGCAAAGTCTTGCCCTGTGCACAGTTGTGGTATCTGATTTCATAAGCTCCTAGCTTGTTCAAAAGTGCTTGTTAGATATAGATTGTTGTTGATTTGTGTAGCTTACCTAACTAGCTTGTTGTGTGATTAATTGTTTTCCCAATATTTGCTTATTGAGACTGCTTAATTTGTGCTTATTGTCTAGTAGTTTTTCACAAACCTCCCCTGCACTCAGATTTTAAACCCTCTTCCACAAGCTTGTATAAACTTGTGTAGTGAGCATTGGCCTGTGTATTGTGGATATTTGTGATGCCCTAGTGGTTAGTTACTTCATTTGAGTGCTTATTTGCCTGTTACAGCTTATTTTAATTGCTTATCTTGTGCATAAAAATCAACCAATACACTGGTCACTCAGTGTAGACAAGCAAATTCATAAGCTCATCATAAGCTCATCACTGAGCTTGGGCTTGTGATCTAAGGTTATTTTAGAAGCTAAGTAGTCCATCTATCAAGTTCAAGTTTAATCTTTCATTTTCTAGTCCTTTTACTAGGGCTGCAATCAACTGGAACTTGTTCATTTCACTCAGTCCTCTGAGTGACTCAGTCAAACACCAAACTTCATAAGCCTTTGACAAGCTCATCTGTGGTTCACACAGCTTAAAGCTTTGCTTATTTGGAATCCTTACCAGCCCATATTTATAGCTCAGTACTCAAAAAGTTCTATTAAGCTTATTACATAAGCTCAAATTGTCCACCTTGGTTGTCTGTCAAGGGTGTTTGGATCTCAGCTTTATTGAAAATATTCATAAGCTTAGTACAAGCTTATTAGCTTAATCTAGTACACCCACTTGTTCACATCTGTTAATATACCACATATATATAATATTATCTTTTTGTTTTCTTTCTTAGGCTTATTTTTAAGCTTTTAACAAGCTTACTAGCTTATTTCACTCACTCACTCAACTGAGTGAACCAGTTTGGACCCCTCACTTCCCAAGCTCTTTCAGAGCTTATCACTGGGTCCCACAACCTAAAACTTGGTTCTCCCAACCCCCCCATACCAGGCTTGAATCATTGACTCTTTGTTTGACCTAGACCCTAGTGGACCCCACTTGGTTTTACCTCACAAAGCTGTCCCATTTTCTGTCTCAGAATCAAATAAGCAAGTGCTTATTTGTGTTCTTTGGCTTATTCAAGTTACTAATTTGGTTGAATCTTGTTTAGTATTGTATAAGTAACTTATTGGAACCAGACTCTACCCTAGTGGACCCTACATAAGCTCATTTGAGCTTATTTCCTTCAAAGTCAACTTAAAAGTCAACTGTTTTGGGTATTAAGCACTCTAAGTGCTTATTCTGTGTTTCCAAGCTTATTGTTTTTGTATTAGTTTCTTATTTTAAGTATTTTTATAATTTTATAAAAGAAAAACAACAAAAAGCCAAAAATACTTATAGTGATAGCTTCTATTTAATAGAAATTATCTATTTAATTTTCCTTTTTAGCTTATTTATAAGCACTTTTGCTATTTTATATTTTTATTAAATCTCTTATATATTAAAGTAATTTTATAAATTTTTCCAGAATTTTCTTTTGTCATCTAGTGTTATTTAGAATTATTATTAGTTTATTTAATAATTAAATAATAAATAAGAATTAAATAGCATAATATATTTTTATAAGGTAATACTTATATTTTATATTTTTCCTAGCTTCTATAAGTCATAAAATAATTTTAGAAATTTTCTTGTGATTTATACTGTTCATTTACTAGTTTTTATAATTTATTTATTTTAATTAGATAATAATTAATAAATAGCATAATAATTAATAGATTAAATTAAAAATACATAAAATAAAGTTTTTATAATTTTTTAGGATTCCCATGATGGTTAATTAGATATATAAAATTTTTCATAATTTTCTAAGTTAGTTTAATATTATTTGTAATTTAAAATAGTTTAATTAGTTTAATTATTATAAATAGTTTTTAATTAATAGAAAATTTAGTAAAAGACAAAAAGATTTATTTTTATTTTTTATACTTTCTTCAAGTTCTATTTTAGGTTTAGAAAATATTTTTATAAATTTTTAGTTTAATTTGTAGTATTCATAATTTTTAGTTGAATTTTAATTAAATAGTTAAATAGTTTTTAATTAAATAATTAATAATAAATAGATAAATAGTGTGAAAAATATAATTTTAATTTTAAAATAAGTTTTATAATATTTTAGAATTTTTAGAAATTCTAATTTTAATTTTCTAGACTTATTTTACATTTTCATAATTAATAGTTAATTATTAGATAATTAATAAATAGTTATTAAATAAAAAAATAATTAATTAAATAGTTTTTTAAATATAAAGTAAATAAATTAAATTTATTTAATTTGCATTTAAGCCCCTAAGGTTTATAAAATCCTACTATAAGTAAAATTGTTTTTGTTTACGTTTAATTAATAAACGTTTACGTTTTCAGTCCCTTTTTCACGTGTACTTATCTGATTTCACGTATTAGTTGATATAGCTTATTAAAGCTATTTTCTCTTATATTTCAGTAGTACAAATCACTTATACCCTTTTCCTGTTCAATTCACCTGATCTTAAAGTCGTTTTATTTCAGATTTCACATCTCGTTGGGATCTAACGATCCGGGGAAACACTACACTCACCGGAGTATTGGTTTAGGCTGTCTGACTTGTTGACCATAACTTGGTTAATATTATCTGACTGTTCCGGACCAATCAATCATTTTATCCAAAAAGTGTCAAAGGTATATTTTAATTATCGAAACAGTAATTAAAAATTGTTAAGAATTTTATCATCGTGCCAGTAGACGTTTACGTACTTTTGATATATTATAAATCTAATTATATACGTATAAATATTTTTGTTCCAGAAACGAATTCCGCGAAATTTGGAAAGTTTCAAAGGCGGCCCCCTTAATGATTAAGGGGACCGGCTTGTTATCGAGGGCGGTCCCCTTAATGTTTACGGGGGCCGGCCATCTGACACTTCCAAAATCGTTTTCCTCCTTAATTCCATTTCCAAACACTCCATTTACTCACTCACCTTTTCCCCTATAATGCTGTGAACGAAACTAAACCTCCAAAACCACCAAAATCCTTCACCAAATCACTAATCCGGGGTTATTTCGCAAGGGGCAAACATCAACCAAACATATAACAACATCTTTTGTAAGTTTTCCAACATGCATTTCATCACATTTCATTCGATTTGGTGTCTAATCAATAATTATGCATTTTATTAAAATTCATTTTAATTCGATTTTAAGTGTTATTGAAGCTAGAAATTGAACTACCAAATGCTCCCCATAGGATTAGGATGATGTTTTGCAACTCAAAATTAGTATAACATATCATCTAGTCAAAATCATTAATCGCCTATAAACCCTAGTCGAATTTTATTTTTCAAAAGGCACATTGTTGATATAACTCTTAAAAACTATGTAAAACTTACTACATTACATTGTTTTAACACTCTAAACAATCAAAGCATGTTTTTCAAGTTGTTGTTAAATGGTTCATGAAGACAACATGGGCGTTTGGTTCATGAACAAACCATAACTATATGAAGTTATTTGAAACCTAAAACTAGCTTATAAGTTTTGTTAATAATACTAGAATCAGTAGAGGTCATCAAGATATATAATCAATATATATATATATATATTGATATTTTTAGGATATTGTTATCTAGTTAAGGGAGCGTTTGGTTTATCTTTAAAATGATATTTTTGAAAACTAAAATTCGCATTTCAATCTTTTAAACAAGCTTATGTTGTGTCAAACTCTTACGAAATGGAAGATATATAATCTAATATATATCTAGCCTTATTTCGAAATGAATTATGATATCATACTCTTCGATATTATATATTCTAAATGAGTTTAAAATCAAAAGAAAAGGAACATCATGAAACTACTTCATTGAATATTTTTTTTTTGTATCGAAGTAGAATTTCGTTCCACATATAGTGCATATAATTATATAAATATATAACATATGCATGATAGTTGTTTTTATATTAATTTTATTTTTATTGTTATATTGTTTAGGTGAAAATGCCTAAGACCACGGTTGGTGATGTATCCAAAACCAAACAATACATTCCAAATGTCTCTTCTACTCCCGGTATGTCTCCTTCAGTTGCATGTTTCTATCGTCCTATTGAAAATAGAAACACTCACGAAGGACGAATTGTCGATCCATCTTTCTATAAAAATGATCAAACCGAACGAATGTTCACCAATATTCATTTTGAATGTCTTTTCCAAATCAACGAACCTATCATTCCTCGTTTTATCCTCGACTTCTACAGCCAAGTGACGGTGCAAACCGATCCCTATGGTCATCTCCTCATTTCCTTCATAATTCAAAATCAATTCATCACTCTTACTCTTGCTCAATTTGGGCAAATTCTTAGAATCCCATTCAACGGCCAAGCCGTTTTCTCAAATGAATGGGATCTTTCCACTCTTGAAAGAAATCATCCTCAGGATGGCCCCTACTATTTTGAGATTCCTAGTCCTGAAGACATTCGTCGAATGCTTGAACTAGAACGTCGTACGACTAGTCGAGTAATCAAGTCGAAGAATGTCGATATTCATGCCAATCAAATCCTCCTCAAAGAGCTAAGCCAAGATATGAAGAAGTGGGAAGAACTCATTCGAGAAAATGCGTTTGGTACTGGTGGTCACCGTGATCATGTCACGGCGAGCATTGCCCACATGCTTTATTGTGTTATTGCTGAAGAGCAATACAATTTGGCTTATCTTTTTGTTCATCGAATCATGTCCGCCAAAAACACCCCAAATGCCAATCTTCCTTACGGTATGTTTCTCACACGACTTTATCGTTATGTGATGGAACATTACCCACATCTTCAAAGAGACTACTACGTTCATATCCTTCCTACTTTGAACCAACTTACTCGTGTTCGTACTCGCCGTCCTCGTAGTGACAAAGGAAAATCTCGTGTTCCTTTGTATTCTAGGCCTCGTGGTTCTACATCTCATCGTGATGACGATGATGATGAGGAGGAAGACACCTCACGTGTTAGTACTCCATCCCCCACGACCTTTGTTGAAGATCTTCCCGATCTTGATGATACCGAGTATCAAATTCCTCTTCCTCATGAACGTACCGATGAGCTTCTCTTCACTCGTCAAACGTCTATCATCAATCGTCAACAACAAATGCATGAAGAACTTCGAGGGGGATTCAAATCCGTTGGGAAGATGTTTAGGAAGATGCTTGGAAAGAAAAAGTAGTAGAAGATATTGACGTGTTGCTACTTGTTATTACTTGTTTCTTTTAGACATTTGTATGGTTTGCTATTTGTCCGATTTATTCGGAAATACTTGTGTTAATTTCTTGTGATATTCGGAATGATGTTTAGACTTTAATTATTATCATGCTTCTATATTAATGTTATGCGATGCTTCTTTTCAATATGTATTATAATATGTTTATTTGCATGCAAAATTTGATTATATATATATGTTTATATATCATCATTCCTAAAGTATGTACTCCTAATAGAGCTTGCTGGAAAAACACACTTGAAAAATCACCAAATTTTGCAAATTTTGGGTTTCTGGTCGTCTGGGAAAACACCAGATGGGCGGCCCCCTTAATTCCCTAGGCGGTCCCCTTAATTATTAAGGGGGCCGGCATACAATTAAGGGGACCGGCCATCTGGAACTGGGTTTACTGTATTCTTTTGCATCTTGTGAATCCTTTCTCTAGTTTCAGCTGCCATTTCCCATTTTGACCCAACTGATTTTAGAATCTCTTTCAACCATTTCAAACATTTACCTAAATCACCCATTTCCATACTATAAATTCCCTCCATTATCACCATTCTCCATCTCATCATTCATCATATCATCATGACTCCTCCAAGAACTTCAAACTCCAAAACCTCCAAGAAACAAAAACTTGTGGTCATTCCTCCAAAACAACTCTTCATTGACTTAACAAATGAAGACAACATAACCCTATCACCTCCACCAAAATGCTCCTCTCCAAGTGCACCTAATGCACCATCCAAAACACCTTCCACTCATGGAACTTCCTCATCTTCCTTACCCTCAACCTCATCAATCAATGACTACATCAATTCACACTTGTCACCACAAGTATCATCACCACTTCCCACACAAGAACCTATATCCACCCATCTTACAAGAACCTATCTTCGTAACTTGGTAACCATGGATGGTGGAAAATATTTTGCTAAAAACTTGGTTAACATTTCATCAAAGGTACGAATAGAATTCTTTGGAAGTCGGTCAAACCATGCAGTGGCATGATGAGTGAGAGAATAGGGGAAGAGGTACAGCCGGAGGGCATCATCGGTGACACCATGCTGTTTCATGCTTTGGGTGACCGTGATGTTGATATAAATAATGTTTGTGAATGTTATTAATATTTCTCAATAAACCTATGTTTTGATAATCACAAAACTTAAATCAAATTAAGTCAAGAATAAGACATAAACAAGTATTTGGTGACAAATATTTACCTCTACATCTTATATCACTAAGGTATGCATAAACTTAGTAACTTATGCATTACATGATCAAAGAAAATTTTATATTAATACATAACATTATATAAAATGATTTTAACATTTTATATATTTGTAAATCATTTTTGGTAAAGCTTTATTAAACCACAAAAATGTGATTTCAAATTTCCAACCAAAAAGGGCAAATTTTATCCAGAAAAACTTTTCAAACGTTCAGGAGGGCGGCCCCCTTAATTTTACTAGGCGGCCCCCTTAATCATTAAGGGGACCGGCCTACAATTAAGGGGACCGGCACGCTCCCGAACAGTAAAATCTGGCCCTATAAATATTGGATCATTCCACATATTTTTCTCACCTTTTTGCACTATAAACTTTCTGATCCAGTCTTCTTCTCTAGATCTAAAATCCTTTGATCATATATTTCATAAGTCTTTGTTTCCAAGTGATCCAAAGCTTCATCCATTCAAGTGCAAGAAGAAGAACACTTCTCTACATCCATCTTATTGTAGTGGTGTTGTGTATAGCTAGTTTCATATAGTACTAGTGATAGTTATTTGTTAAGGTGTTGTGAATATTTGTTGATTGTAGAATCTTGGTGTGTTGTAAACTAGTTTAGTAGTTGTGACTTAGTTGTGCATAGAAGAAGGTGTGAAGATTGACAAGGTGTGAAGACGATGTGAAGTCTTGAAGAAGGTGTGAAGGTGTGAAGATCACGTGGTGTGATATTTGGTGTGAGATTGGTTCTAGCTACGATTAGAACTCGACATTTAGCTTAGTGTCATTAACTTGTGTAAGCCAAGGTGTGTAAGGTTTCTCCACCATAAGGAGTTTGTTGACATAGTGAAGAAAACTCTCGAGTGTGGTACTCGAGGAGTGGAGTAGGGCAAGGAAGGTGTCCTTGTAGCCGAACCACTATAAATTCACGTGTTGTGGTTTGATCTTTCTAACTCTATCTTTTCTTCATTATATTTCAATACTTTCAATATTAGTTTAGACTTACTTATATTGGTTGTTGCTTGAACTCACTTAAGGTCGAATCGAAAGTTTTTATAACCTACAAAATATTTTGGAAATAAATTTAAAAGGACATAAAACTATTCAACCCCCCTTCTAGTTTTCCACACGTGAGATATTTGTCAAGATGCTTATTGGCATCGTCACCCGGTAATCTGTGAAATTGACACGAATTCTGGACTTGTTGGATCATGTGGTGCTTGAGGCCAAAGTCCGTAGCCTCAATAGTGAGTGGTGCAATAGGCCCACCCCGCCCTTGCATGGTAGGCTGGCACAGCTCCTCCATCGTTCGGAGATCGGGAGCTGGCACATCCCTGGGAGGGTCAGGGGGTGGTAAAGGTGGTGGTGGCCCAGCGGCCATTTCGGTCTTTGGTTCTTGTGTGTCAGAACGTAGCTCGGGTACGTTTTTCTGATGTTTACGTTTTGTTTGTGACCGAGTGCGCATGCACTAAAAACAATTTTTCAAAACAAGATCGAGGCAAAACCACAGTGAACTTAAACCAGAAATCACAAGTGAATGGCTTCTTTGAAAAAGTTACACCACTCACAGGGATATAAAGGCAAGTTTTAACCTTAAGTTTGGGAACTTATTATGGGTTTGTATTTATTAATTTGAAAAACTGCCTTAGGCTTATGGGTGTGTGTGCAGAAAACTTGGGGAATATTTTTGGAACTGATTCGTTAACCAAAATCGTCCCTTTAAGATTACTCGCAGGCTGGCGGGAGGAAGTAAATAGGTTTCCTCTTCAGTTCGTAATTTAATGTCAGAACTTACCTTAAACCAACTGTTTCAAGTTGTAATCTTAAAGAAAACGAAGTAATTTAACTTCACAGTTTGTTTTGTTGTTTTTAATTTTTTTGGTGTTTTTAACACTTTAGGAAAAGTGTTAATGAACTTTTTGATATGAATATATTTTTACTAAAACTTTTTACAAATTTGTGTGAAATTTGTACAGGGAGGGTTTTGAAAACCACTAAACTTAAAACGATTTTGTAAAACACGCAACAACCTCCCCGGCAGCGGCGCCAAAATTTGATTGGTCCCGAAACAGTCAGATATTATTGAGCAAGGTCAACAAGTCAAAGACAGCCTCGTTCCAATACTCCGGTGATAGTATAGTGTTTTCCCGGGTCGTTAAAGTCCCAACGAGATTGAAATGGTGTCGTTTGAAATCGTTTATGAGTGAGTGGCACTGAGGACAGTAGCCCAGATGATATGAAATTGATTTTGCTACTGTTATTTTGGTATTTGTACACAGATATAATATTCACAAAAATTAGATACTCAGATATATGCACGTATTCACAATCAGGATTCACGTAACAGGAAAAGTGGGGTTTTGGTATTTAACAAACTACAGGGGGTGCTTTTGAACTTTTTGAAACTTAAAATTAAAAAGAAATTTGAAAATGAAAAATGAAATTATAAAAGTGAATATTTTAATATTTTAATATTATTTAATTAATTAAACTAATTAAAATCTAATTTAAATTAACTAAAAAATGACAAATGATATAAATTAACCTAAAAATTAGCAAAAATATTTTCTAAACCTTAATTAGAACTTGAAGAAAGTATAAAAAATAAAAAAAAAATATTTTTGTCTTTTTATGAGCTTTTTATTAATTAAAAACTATTTAACTTAATTAAACTAATTAAACTAATTTAAATTATAATTAATACTAAATTAACTTAGAAAATTATGATAAAATTTATAAAATTACTTAACTATCACTGGAATCCTACAAAATTATAAAAACTTCTAAAAATTATGTTTAAAGCCAAACCACTAATTAATTACCTTTTATTTAACTTAAATCTAATTTAAATGATTAAAATAAGAAAAATGGAAAATGAATAGTAGAAATTAAAAATATATTTTCTAAAAGTCTATTATACTATATTAAGGCTAGGAAAAATATAAAATCTAGGTTTTGCTTTATAAAAACTAAATATGCTATTTAATACTTAATATTAATTAATAATTAAGAAAACTAAAATTAAATCTAATAAATACTAAATGACAGAATAAAAATCTAGAAAAATTACTGAATTTACTTTAATATAAGAGGTAATTAATAAAAATATAAAATTACTAAGTACTTAATAAAAATCTAAAAATGAAAAATAAAATTTTAATTGAATTAAATAGAAACAATCACTTAATTTAAACTTGGTTTTTCTTGGATTTTCTTTTACAAACTTACTTTACTACTGAAAATAGAAAACTTTTGTGAAAACACTTTTGAAAATAGCTTATAAATAAGCAGTAGCACCCCCTTTGGCTTATCAGTTGACTTATGTTGACTGGATGGGTAAATAAGCACAATGGACCTTGAGTGGGGTCCACAATGGTGGAAATGGGTACAAATAAGCTCAACAAACTTCAATAAGCCAGAAACAACAAGCAGTAAGCACAAATAAGCTGTATAGGATGAAATAAGCACTTTGCACAAACAGAAAATGAACACAGATTGGGACAAACTTAAGGATGGATTTCAGGTGGGGTCCACTTGATTCTAGGTCAAACTAATTGTCAAACTTTGTTCCCTGGTAGGAGGGGGGTTGGGAAAAACCAACTGGAACCACTAGGGCCCACTGGTTTGGACTGCAACAACCACCAAAGTGGTGGTGGTGCAATGGGTCTGTTGGTGCAGGGGAGAGTTCTTCCCTGCAACTCAGTTCAAGGGCTTGTGGAGCCCAGGGTAAAAATCACAAAAATTTAACCAAGTGTGGAATCAAAAGATGAGGTGGTAGGCTTCAACTAGAAACAAATTTCAAAACCTCAATCAACTCACATAAATCAAAACAATTCCTTGAATATTTGTAAAAATCTGAGATGTGCAAAAGTTTACTTTTTGAGCAAAACACAAGAGTTGACTTATTTGAATTTCTATTAAGACCCACTGATTAAAAATGATGTTATAAGATATAATTAAGCTAGTTTACTCTATACTAACAACTTATGTAACTAATGAGAATGATTTAGACACCCAAAACCTTCACAGTTAACTATGAAGGGTAAATTTGTGAGATTTTGACTTTTTTGTGAAACAAAGCTTGATTTTATAGTCTAAACTACCCAATGAAACCTAAGGCAAGCTGTTTGAGCTATGGTTCCCTTCTGAGATCAACAACAACACCACCAATTTAGCAAATCCAAACACCCCTTAATGTGAACTGTTTTGAGTTTTTCAAAGCAGAGGATTACTAGGATGTGTAAACTTGATCCCAATTACTAATTATGACTTTGGTGAACTGGTTTAAGTACTTAAAAAACAGATTACCACTTACAATCATACAACTTTAACCCTTAAGCTAATTTGACAGTTAAATACTAAGTTATAAGTAGCTAATTATTCTAACAAACAAGCAATGATTATTAAACTAAAAACTACTTAAATAACAATAAAAAAAAACACAATGCAAACGCAGAATCTCAGATACAAGCAAGGAATTAGAAACTAAGCTTTTAAGAGAAAAATGTAAATGGGCAAAAGCTTACTGAACACCTCTAGCATGAACAAGAGGCTTTCCTAATGAAGCCTATCTTTAGATAGGCCAACTTTAGCTCCAATCTTGCTCACCAATCCTTCTCAGTACCTGAAAACAAATTATGAACAAGACAGTTGACCAATATTGACTTTTTTTGCTTTTTGATTATTTTCTATTGATTCTGGATTTTAGGGTCTCTACAAGCTTTAACAAGCTTATTGGGATCCTAAGTGAGCTTAAGAGTCCACCATTTAAACACAAGCATTAACAGATTATGATCCAAATTAGTTACTTGAAATTGAAATGTGCATTAACAAAGAAGATTTAAGAAACTTGCTTATATTGATTTGAAAAGAGTAATAGTACACTGAATTGCCTTAAACAAATGCTTAAAAGCTTTTAGCTAAACTACAATTACTTAATACACTTATACGACTACTAATACACTAAAAAACTAGACTACTCTTTCATCTTGCTTCCTTTGCCTTTTATAGCCTTCCATTAGGGTTTCCCCACTGCTCTGATCAAATCCCACTTCAAATTTGGTCCGTTGGATGTCTGAGATGCCTCAATTGGGTGCCACGTATTTTGGCGGGAAAAACTGTTTTGGACGTTTATAGGCAAGAGGGGGGTGGCAGCATTAAATGTGATGTGAGGTAGGTGCAGGGAGGTGTGGGATGTGATGATGGGGTTGCAAGTGGTGGTGGTGGGCTTGTAAAACCATGGTGGTATTCTGGTTTGGTGGGGGGGAGGGAAAAGGGATGGAGTTGACCGGTGTTTGACCAGAGTCAAATGTTTGACTCCGGTTTTAGTAATTTGGGGTTGTGGTGGGCTGGTATGCATTGGGCCTAAGGAAGTGGGCTTGGGGATGGATTGGGTTAATTTTAGGAGTAGTATTATTATTGTGTATGGATCCGGTTTGGTTTTTTTGAAATTCACAAGGACCAATTTTGTATTTTAGCGAAAGTTAAGGGGTGAGTTTTGGAAATTTTTCAAAGTATTTCAAAGGGTGTTTCTTGCCAAGTTATGGATAGTATGGGGTCCTGGTATGATTTTTTCATTTTTATTTCGCCAGAGACTAAAACTGCCAAACTTTCAAACTTCAGGGACCATTTGTGTAATTTTCATCAAACTTTCCACCAAGGACCAATCCTGCCATAAAAGGTTAGTGCAAGGACAAAATTTGGTTTTCTCAAAGTTTTTCATATCCCAGGGACCATTTTTGACAATTTCCAAAGTTCAGGGACTAAACTTGACATTTTGTGAAACTTTTCACCAAAGGATTAAATGTGTAACTTTTTGATTTAAAAGGACCTTTGGTGACTTTTTCAAGTTTTTAGAATGACCAGGGACTAGATTTGACAACTTTTGAAAGTTGAGGGACTGAAACTGCCAATTATGCAAACTTTGTACGTTTTTCATTTGTTTTTGATATTTTTGCATTTGAAACATGTAAAATACTTTCCTGGGATATTTTCACTATTTTGGTTCAATATTGAGTGTTTTTAGATGTTTTGGCAGCTCAGAAATGGTAAAAATGATGAGTATTTACACACTCATCAGTCTAGAGGTGAGGGTTGATTCTTTTTGTATTTTTATATTTTTTTGGAAAGCAAGTAAAAATCTCGGGTATTGAAAGAGTGGGCGGAATTAGTTGCTAGTCAACTAACCCAAATAACTACAAATGCAATGAAAATAACAAGAAAGTAAATGTTGAGAAAAACAATACTGAGAGAAATGTGTTTACTTAGATTTCACTACTCCCTAGCTATCTTTCATTAATTGAATAGTTTGTTTCAATTGCGTGGATGATGGGTTATATTCCTTAATACCATTCGTGGGGCCGTGTACGATCTTCCCCAACTCTATAAGCTTCTACCTCTTACTATGTCGAGCCGACAACTAGCTCCTAACATGGCCTCCTTAGTAGTCACTCATGCATTAAATACAACCATTAAAATCATAGTACACATCTGATCCATGTTTCTTAAGACGTTCAAGTAAGTTACCAATTAGAGATTAGCCAGTTTTCTTAAGCCTAACATCTAAATCATTCATCCACAACAACTAATAATAAACAATCAACCAATAATCAATAGCTAGGTTTCATTACATCTAAGCAAACACAAACAAACCTAGCCTAGCATGTTAAAGTAATGGCAAGCGTAAGATAGAATCAAACAACACATAGACATATTGAATGATTATTGGAAGACTTATCTTTAATCAAACATGGATGAAAGAAGGGTTTGAAACCCTTACAAGAAGGTGAAAATTCGACCTAGGGTTTGTGGTAAAGTTCCTCCAAAAGTTCTCTCTCTAATGAATGAAAATTAGAAAACTATATATAGAGATTACATGTCTGACGGCGTCATGTTGTAACTCTGATGCCGTCAACTAGCCGCCAATACTCTTCTCGGATTTCCTAGATCCAGATCTGACGCCGTCACGTATAAACCTTCATATGACCGTCACTTGTAAATTTGCTCTTGACGGCCTTGGCATCCCAAAGCATGACACCGTCACTCTTTAAATCTCAAAAACATTCTGGCGCATCTCGTGTAAACTTTTTATCCACCTCTTTGCCAACACATGACGCCGTCACATGCAAAGCGTGACGCCGTCAGGTACTATTTCCAGCTTGATTTTGGAAACTTTGTTGTTTTCTTCACTTTTCGCTCTAAAAACGTCCAAAATACTTCTTTTTTCAGATTTCTTCTCCAAAGTACCTAAAATGATAAAAGGAACGATTTGAGGCAATATTTGATCAAATAATCACGACTTAGGGCTTAAATACCCCCCCCCCCCAAGCGTAACACTTTTCGCCTCATCATCAAGTCAATCTCTTCTTGTTGTAGTGCGTCTTGGGAATGTCATCATGGAAGTTTTGTCGAGTGATTAGAGCTTGTCTCATCTATAATGCTTAATTTCATGCCTTTCCAGCGCTTTTGTAATCGGCTTCGTTGGTGGAGATAGTAAAAGTTGTTTGTTTCTTGGTGAATCAAGAAGTTTAGACACAACCTATGAAGGTACAAACATAACTTGTACATTATCAATCCACATAATCTCCCACACTATAATAGTTAGTGTAAGACAATAATCTTTACACTAAACTCCTTGGGATCGCACACTTCCCAAATGTATAATGCCTTGAATACATCAGATGACGTATTCAATCGTTTTCAATATAAGAAGTTTTGAGATCTTCTTACAGACAAACCTAAAGGCGGACATTAATCATGATTTCGGGCCTACTTGCCGAGTGATAGAGTAACCTATCATGTCCTAGTAACTAGGTATTATCCGCATTCTCACTATCAACGTCTTCTGTGATCTTTCAACTCCACGGATAATATTTGTTAGTAAGGATAGTTTTAGGTAAGCTTTACTTTTATATACGTACTAGATATTAATATATATTAGTATACTAGCATACAAGGGAATACAATTAGCAATTACATTTATATGAGGATTCAAGAAAATAATTGTAATTCACCCTTCATGTGCTTCTCAATCTTGTCATGCATGATCTTAAGGTGATCATTGTACATTTCAGGACGAGATGAGTTTAATATAGTGTTATCCACGTATATTTTGAACGATGAGGTAATGTGAATTTTATTTCTTCATGAAAAGTGTGTTATCCACCATTCTCATGGTATACCATGTTTAAAACACGATATGGTTTTAGAAATCAACAAGCCTTGGAGATTGTACTACATATGTCTCCTTGTTGATTGAAACCATTTAGACAAGCACTTTTCATGTCCTTTATACTAATACTAGAAATGAAAGTTCTCAAGAAAACTATATGCACAACTCATCACATAGAGAGAGGGTTTTGGGAAAACTTACCTTAGTCTATGATGTTATCCTGGTTGTTATGCTTAGAGAGATGAGATAAGGCTTGAATTATCTGTCAAAATTTTTGCTTCCATTGAATAGATCATTTGTCAGATTTCAAGTTGATTCTCAGGCATAACTATCTAGTAAGATAAGACTCAAACATTTGGTCCCCAATATCTCATGGGTCCAAGGTTGTTAGTGTTAAACATCTCATGCATATCATGCATTTGGCTTGGATGTTCAAATGGAGGATAAATTTCCCATGGTAGATAACTTTGTTGTTGACGGTTGTTCCAAGTTACGAGATAGTTACTTGGATAACCTTGTCTCATAAAGTTACCTCTCGGTATAGGAGTTCTAGGCCGAGATTTGGGAGCATTTGTATGTCTTAGTGGAGGAGTCTTTGATCTATTATTATATCTAGTAGATCCATTCACGGAGGTTGACACAGGTTTATAAAATCTTTTAATTTCCTTATTAGTAGCTACAGGTATTTTAACATTATTGACTCCTATGTGGCTTGGCTTAGGACTTAAGTTATTTTTTAAGATCGACCCTGTTTTGACTCTAGCAGATGATGGATCCACGGTACTACTAAATTTAGTGGTGCCGTCACCACGTTTAGTGGTGCCGTCTGTTGCTAAATAAATTTCCTCTGATTTTACAAATTTTACTTGTTTAGTTTCATTAGTAGATGCCTTATTTGGGTCAAATCCAAGACCCGCTCCAGCATGTTCACTATACCTAATGTTTTCAAGCATGTCATTAAGTGCATGTGTTTCTTTTTCAAACTTAATGGCTTTAATGGCGTTTTCTTTAAGTTTTTCATTTTCTATTTTAAGATCTATACATGACTTACATCCAACATCTATTTGCTTACTTTTCTCAATTCGTTTTAGTTGATCTCTTAGTTCTAAGACTTGTAATTCTAGCTCATGCAATGTTGCTTTTAATGTTTTGTTTCTAGTTATGATTTTAGTATTTACTTCACATAATTTGTTATATTCATCATATAGCATATTATCATCTATTGATGAATTATTATCACTATAATAAGAAGAGTTGGAATGTACCTCGTTAGAAGCTTGAGCCATGAGACATGTTTCGTCATTAGGCTTCTCCTCTTCTTCTTCACCACTATCACTCCAAGAACCTCCTACAAAGGCTCTTTAGTTGTTTGATCTTGGTGGCTTAGAACATTCACCAATAAGGTGATTGGGATCTCCACATCTAAAACACTTCCTATCGCCCTTTCCTTTCTTATCATCTTGGTTCTTAGAGAATGACTCCCTTTCGTCACGAGATTGCCTAGTGATCTACCTCTTCTTCTAAAGAACTTCTTAAAGTTTCTAACCACTAGTGCATACTCTTCGTCTTCACAATCGGAATCCAAATTTTCATCATCACTAGACTCTTTCTTGGCTTTCAATGCAAGAGACCTAACTTTCTTACTTACACCCTTGACTCTGTCCGAGTCCTTTTTGATTATCATTTCATGAACTTTCAAGTTACCTGTTAGTTCATCAAGTGATAGTGTCGCCAAGTTCTTTGGTTCTTCAATGGCGGTGACCTTTGCTCTCCATTTGGGATGTAGAGCCCTAAGAAACTTCCTAACATAGTTCTTGTAGAATAACCTTCATCAAGAGCTTTAAGACTAGTAATAATAGTATTAAATCTAGCAAATGCACTGTCTATAGTTTCATCTTCCGGAACAGAAAATTGTTCCTATTGTTGAACAAGAAGATCAATCTTATTCTCTTTGACTTATTATTACCTTGATGAGTGACCAATAAAATTTTCCAAATTTCTTTTGCCGTATTACACATAAAAATTATTTCAAACTCCTTTTTCGGCAAAGCATTGTAAATTACTATTTTAGCCTCATCATTTTTGGCTAGTTTTCTTTTAAGATCATTGCTTTGTTGATCATAAGGAATAATTTTATCCTTTTTAGTAATAGGATCTTTTTCAATAGGCTGAAAGTCACCATCGGTAATAACATGTCAAAGATCAATGCCCTTTGATTTCACATACGTTTCGAATCTTGTTTTCCAATATATAAAACAATCGGTTTCAAAAAGTGGTGGTCTTTGCATAGATTTGCTTTCTTAATATTTGTCGAAATCCATTGATCGATTCAAGTTTTAAAATACAATTTACTTTAAAACCTTGCCTGACGTGGCTCTGATACCAATTTTGGGAAACTAGAGAGGGGGGGGGGGTTGAATAGTTTACCAACTTGTTTTCTTTAGTTATAAAAATTTCTCTAAGAAAAACTTAAATTCAATTGTAGATGAAATCAATCAACACCAATTTGAACACAACACTATACTAACACAAATATGTAATAAGTAAGTCAAGAGAAGAGATTGAAAGATCAAACCAAGACAACGAGATTTATAGTGGTTCGGTCATGAAGCTCTTCTTCGCCCTACTCCACTCCCCGAGTATCCGACTTGAGAGTTCAAGCACTATAGCAACAAGACTCCCTTTAGGCGGAGAAAACCGTACAACGTCGCTTACGTTATATTCCGACACTAAGCTATATGTCGAGTACTAATCTTAGCTAGTACCAATCTACCAAGATCCATATGATCCTAACTTATCACATGATCAGAACGATCCTCACACAATCTACACGATCCTCACAAGATCCACACAATCCTCACAATCTACTCTTGATCCACTTGATCAATACTATATCACTCAACACTAAAGAGATTCCCAAGATCTCAACAAGATCACAATGATCAACACAATGACTAAGAAACACCAATACACTTGATGTATATCAAGATACAATCTAGTAGAGAACTTGTAATGCAAGTGCACTACTATATGACACCAACACCTTGTATCTTCTTGATACTTTGTGTTCCTCTCTTGACTAGTAGAGGTATGTAGATGATTCTTGGTTGGATGAAAGAATCACTCTTTAAATAAAAAAAACTAACTAATGATCAAAGGAGAGTTTAGGTGATTGAGAATATGACTACAAAAATTTAAGTGTGTGAAAGGATAACCAAAATCTAGGAAATGAAGTGGTATTTATAGAAACTGAAAATTTGACCGTTTTAAAGGGACAACACCACTAATTGTCATATGGTACCACTAAATTTAGTGGTACCGTGCGAGACAAACATGCTCCAGATTTTGTTTTTAGTGGTGAAAGTTTATTTGGGGGAGTTTAGAGCTGGTTTGGATAAAATATAGCTGTTGGAGAATTTTAAAATGAATTTTCCAAATAAAATATTTCTTTATATTTCAAAAATAATTTGTAAGATGTATTTTTGAAAGAAAGTTTTGTCAAGCTAAAAATGTGAAGTTCAAAACACGAATTCACTTTTTTGATCATTTGCAAGTTGTAAATTTGTTTGTTCATATCTAGAGTGATTAACGTAGAAATCGGATATATCGACTAAAAACTTGTTTACATTAATTTTGACGTAAGATGTTTTCACATTTTGTTATCATCAAAACATAGAGATAGTGAAAGATGAAAATAACGTTTTTAGACATTATTTGCATCAACATTTATGTTTGTAATACGACTCAAAGATTCTAAATCGGTAAAACCATATTTGAACACAAGGCCCCAAAACAACACATTCTACCATGAAAATCGGGATCAAACGACCTATAATAAACAATATTAAGACACTACCATAACACTAAACTAGAAGAAACCACAATAAAATAACCCCAACCCCTATCTACATGCATCTAAACAATAAAAGAAACCACCCATAAAATAACCTTCCCAACCTCCATAAACCAATCTCCTCACATCTCCTTCTACCTCATAGCAAAACTCAATCTTGTTGTTTGTTTCCCTAACCATCCTCATCAACACCCAGTCTGAGGTCTTCTAAGCTTGGTCACATTGGCCCTTGCAACTCTCGATTGTCTTAAGTTTTGGAGCTCAACAATCAGCTCCCCCAACCCATGACCCTATCAGTAAGCTTTTGGCACAGATTCATCAGATCTATTGCCTACTGCATGTCTTAAGCAATCTCTCTCTGGTAATGGCAAACCATCATTTCCGATATCATAAATGAGTTACAAGCAACCATGAGGTTAAGACAATGAGACATATTAATGGTAGATTTGTTCTTAAGTGTGTGTGTGTAGTGAGTGTAGTCATAACTGAGTTTGACTAAATAGGATGAGTATTTTGGGAAGTGAAGTTGTAGATTGAAAATTTAGTCCTTGAAAGAAAGTTTAGCCTTGGGAATCGAAGTTTGCAGGTGAGTAAATTGGCGGGAAAAAGCTAATGATGATAATACCCTCAGGTCCTTAATCACTTAATGAAAGAACGAACGCTCGTTAGGCTTTAGTGGCTATTTTGGGACACCACGTCAGCTTCAGGAACTAAATCAAAAAAAGATTGTATTTGGTGGTTTTCTTGAAATTTTTGGAAACATTAGGGACGTAATTTGAAATTTACCCTATTTTTTTCTACTCACATAAATCTCAACATTACTTCTCATGTTTAAATTAAACACGAGAGAATCTCAATCCTTTATAAAAATATGATGTGATAATGCTATTGACTTGGTAAAGTCCATAACATTGAAAATTCTCTAACAAACGAATGAAAAAAAGTAAACATTTTGAAAACTCAGTTCCACATTACATATCATTTATTAGTAATAGTCTGATAAGAAGTTCAAAATATCACGACTATTGATGACAAGCTAGCCAAGGCTTTTCGCGAAGTAGCACGACTATTGATGACAGGCTAGCCAAGGCTTTTCGCCAAGTAGCAAATGAGGGTGTCTACCGATCAAAAGGTTGAATTAATGTCTCATTTCAGAGACATATGTGAAATTATATGAGATAGGAGAAAGTTCAACATATATCACAAATTCTTTAAAGATCAAATGAATTATCTCACAAATTCTCTAAAGAAAACTTTAACATATATCAATAATTGTCATTCAATTTATCATCAAATTAAAAAAAACACTTTTATCATTCTTTCTAAAAATTAAATATCTCACAAACCGTTTATCATTATGTAATGGTGATCCTTGTTCAAATCAGCCTCTACATGCATCGTCTTGACCTATTATTTCTGATTGGAGTGTGGATGATGGTGATATAGAATTATCTACACTAGTTGACAAGAATAAACAAGTGAAGCCGGTTTCACTTGATTCTTTTGTTAACGAGTCGAATGGTTCAAATGGGGCTGCTAACCAATCTCTGGGTTCTGAAAAGGTTGTTACGAACTCACATGGGCCTGCTGGTATTGATAAGGTTGGTGTGGATGCTTTGAAACAATCTTCTATGTCATATGCTGGTGCTACTTCTAATGATCCTAATAAACATACTTCTAACTTTCGTAGGCTGGAATGTAGCAAGATATCTAAGGGTGTGGATCTTTCTGTCCTTATGAAAGTGGTTGAAGAGGTGAATACTAGGTTTGAGTATACTTTGTCCGGATATTTCATTGGCCAACGCTTTGCTTTTCCTGTTGTTGATTACTATGTGTGCAATAAGTGGGCTAAATATGGTTTACAGAAGGTTATGATGAATGCAAAGGGGTTCTTTTTCTTTAAGTTTAATTCGAAGAAAGGTGTTGAGGATGTCCTTGAAAACGGTCCTTGGCTGATTAGAAATGTTCCAATTATTCTTAAACCTTGGACTTTGAACACCAATTTACTCAAAGAGGATTTGACCAACATCATGGTGTGGGTTAAATTTCATGATGTTCCTCTTGCTATGTTTTCTGATGATGGTCTTAGTCTCCTTGCCACATTGATTGGTACGCCTAAAATGCTTGATGCTTATACTAGCCAAATGTGCAAGGAATCATGGGGCCGTAGTAGTGTTGCTAGATGCATGATTGAAGTAAAGTCGGATGAGGTACTTAGGGACAGCCTAACTGTTGAAATCCCCCTACTTAATGGGTCGAGGTCGACTATTGAAAAGATATGGGTGAAATACGAGTGGAGGCCACCTCGATGTGATACGTGTAAGATATTTGGTCATACTCTTGTTGAATGTCCAAAATCTGTTTTACCCCCTAATCAGCCTTCTAAGAGTGGAAATGATGGTTTCCAAACTGTCAACAACAAGAAGAAGGGTAAACAAAGTGGTTCTACTAATACGAGTCAAGGAGGGTTTACTAAACCTTATGTGGGTAAGAAGTTCATTTATCAACCCAAAAAGCCTCCCCCTGAACCTAAGAAAGTGGATGTCAACAAGAAAAAGGCTGTTGACGTGCCTAGTACAAGTGGAACAAATATTGTTACAGCTAATCAGTTTGATGCCCTTAATATGGCTGATACTGATGATTTTGGTATTCCTACTAAGGAAGTGACTTTGGATGTGGCGTCTGGAAGTACATTGGAAGCTAAAGAGGATAGGTCTTTAAAGACTGCTACTACATCACAAGAACCCTTTGTGAGTAATCCGAAAGAGAAGGAACAGGTTGGGACTGCTAAGCCTAGTGCTTTTTCTTCTCCGTCTACTCCTTCTACTAAGAGAGGTAACCCATTTTATAAGGTGGGAGAGATCTTTGTGTCTGATAGTGATGATGAGGAGGTTGTCAACACGTTTGATGAGCTCGTTAATCTATTTGGTGGTGGCCACAAGCGTGAATACGATTATTATGGATATGATTACGATGACTATGCGCAGCAGGTTTATGATCTTCTAGGAAATTTGGATGCTTTTAATGCCATGTATGGCACTAAGCTTCAAGGTCTTGGGAAGTAATTTTATTTCGTCATTGTCTTTGTTATCATTTGAGTAGTAGTTTGTTTTCTTTTTAGAAAATAAGAATTATCTTGTTATGTAAGCTTTTCGCCTATGTAATGGACTGAGATATGGGACTCACCCATATCATTTGCACTTAAATGCTTTTTTGGAGTAATCTATTTAACAGGTCTTTTGACCTTTTACCCAAAAAAATGAATCATAAAATCGCGACGACAATTAAATCATATTTTTAAAAAGGGGCATTTTATATACTTTCAACAAACATCTTTTTCAAGTTTTTTAATGAGTGTTGAAATTTCTATCCAGAAAAATCACATATAAAATCACACTTGATTTATTATTTTAGTAATCACATGTGATTGATTTTTGAAATAACAAATCACAAGTGATTTTACAAATCACATGTGACTTTTCAGGTGGAAATTTCAACACTAAAAAAACCTAGAAACAAATTTTTGTTGAAAGTATATTGAGTTGTTTGTCTACTGATGAAAAAATTTTCACTGATGGTGTATTTTTTGCCGCTTGACGATTTACTATTTGACAGATACTTTATTTAAAAAAAAAGATGAAAAGTAGATTTTTTGTTTTGATGAAAAATTGAACAACTATGATTTACCCATTTGATCTCTTTAGAGAATTTGTGATTTATATTGATCTCACCTTTATAAGATACTTGTATAAGATAGATGACATTTTTTTTTCATCACAAGTAGTTTGTGATCATACGAATTTAGTCATAGGTGTGAACCCCATAATCTATGCTTGATCGACATCATCTTCCTCTTAGATATAGTTGACGACCGATTTACTTCCACAAGTAACAGGTAGGGTCTATTAGAGGGACCGGCATAATACTAATAGGCTTGCATGTTAAGAATATTGGATGTTAAACTAAACTTAGTATAGTTTGGTTAGAAACTTGTAAATAAGAAAGTATAGGTATGTATTATGTAAAGTGTAGAATTCTGTAAAGGTATTGGGCTGGGTCATAATGGGTAGAAACGGTATAAACCGTTTAGTTAGGTTACAACTTTTAGAATAGGTATAACGTTTAGAAAAGAATCGACATGTCTCTTGAAGACACCGATTCATCTAGTATAAATAGGTAGGATTCTGTAATCAACATTCATTCTAATATATCAATACAATTCGATCAATACGTATCAGTTTCTATACTTCTGTTTTATTTTGATTACAAGAAAGCAACCTGTGTTTTGTTCATCATAGCAAGATTATATTCCAACAATTGGTATCAGAGCAAGAGTTTAATCGATCCAGGGAAGAACGAGTGTAAGTGGCCATCGATTGAAAAGCAAGAATCAAAAGCGAATGGTTGTTGTACAACCTGGTGTGTAGCGATATTGGAATCACGAATCAGAAAAGGAAGAAACCGTCAAGTAACCACCATCAGAAGAAGAAGACGTCTGGTGTTTGCCTTAATCAACCGGTTTTAATTCTTTCAACCTATTTACTATTTACTACTCCATATAAATTAGGAAAAGTTTTTATTGATTGTTAGTAAGATAGAAATTTCCCACTAGCGAGAAAAATCCCGATTGATAAAAGTAGCAAAAACCGAATCATATTCCTTTTACAACATCCTTAGTGGCAATATCCTTAGTGGCAACATCCTTAGTGGCAATATCCTTAGTGGCAACATCCTTAGTGGCAATTAAGAACTTAGTGGAAATCAAGTCCTTCGTGGCAAACAAGACCTTAGTGGCACAGATAATAAGCAAAAGAAAACCTGAGTGGTACAAGCAAAACAAAGAAAGATAGGAAGAAAGAAGGCTAGAAAGGCTAAAGCACGTCAAAGCATGACGAACGACAAAGAACAAAATATTGCACTTCAATGCCCGAAACTTAGTGACACAAACTACACAACATGGGCAATCATGATGGAAACAATATTGAAGGCATATGGCATTTGGGATGCAATAGAAGTGAAAGAAGGAGACAAAGCAAATGAGAAGAAAGAAAACACATCAAAGGCAATGATCTTCCAAACATTGCCTCAAGATGTTTTAATGCAAGTAGCACAATACTCGACTGCAAAAGAAGTATGGGAATCAATTAAAGTCAAGTATTTGGGGGCCGACTTAGTTCAAAAGGCAAGACTGCAAACTTTAAGAAGTGAACTAGAGACTCTACGAATGAAACCGGATGAGAAAGTAAGTGATTTTGGAGGGAAGTTAAGTAGTATAAAGGCAAAGTTTAAAAGCCTTGGTGGAAAGTTGAAAGACAAAGTGTTAGTAAGAAAACTATTCAACTTCGTTCCAAAGAAGTTTCTACCAATAGTGGCGTCTATCGAGCAATATCAAGAAATTGACACCATGCCATTTGAAGAAGCAATAGGACGAATAACTGCTTTTGAAGAACGACTCAAAAGTCAAGACGAACATGAAGAAAATCATCAAGACAAACTTCTAATGGCAAGTTCAAGAAATCAAGGACATGAAAGAGGACGAGGAAGAAACTTTAACAAAGAAAGAAGTACATATCGAGGAGAACGAGACAAGAGTGACAGGAAATGCTACAAATGTGACAACTATGGACACCTTTCATATGACTGCACCAAATGGAAGGAGAAAGACAACAATGAAAAATCACATAGCAACAAATGGAAAGACAAGAAAGAAGAATCTCTTCTCGCTTATTACTCTGATGAAGATGCAGCGTTACTGTGAAGACAAGTCAAGAAAGTTGAAGACTCACCATGGACAAGTTTAGTGTATGGGGGAGTATTGGAAGGTAAACTAAACTTAGTATAGTTTGGTTAGAAAATTGTAAATAAGAAAGTATAGGTATGTATTATGTAAAGTGTAGAATTCTGTAAAGGTATTGGGCTGGGTCATAATGGGTAGAAACGGTATAAACCGTTTAGTTAGGTTACAACTTTTAGAATAGGTATAGCGTTTAGAAAAGAATCGACATGTCTCTTGAAGACGCCGATTCATCTAGTATAAATAGGTAAGATTCTATAATCAACATTCATTCCAATATATCAATACAATTCGATCAATACATATCAGTTTCTATACTTCTGTTTTATTTCGATTACAAGAAAGCAACCTGTGTTTTGTTCATCATAGCAAGATTATATTCCAACAAAGAACAATGAGGTGATTTGCACATGACAAACACTTCTTGATTATATCGGCAGGAGTTGGATTATCTGAAATACATGAAGCATAAAAAAACAAGTCACAAATGACGACATGCGCAGATAGGAACCGGAAAAACTACTTTTCACAAGTTAACTAAGTTTGAAATTGATGACTGTGGCTTTTCGACCTCTCCAAGGTACTCAGGATACCCATTCGACATCCCCAAACAATTTTCATACAATACTTAGGTACACATAATTCGATAAAGATGTTGAGGCAACACGAAAGACATCATGGGCCCACAATTCATGATGACGTGGAAAGAGTAGTTATGCGGATTTCAGAGTTCCCTAATTCACATGTGTACTCTTCTAATTGGCCCAACAATGTCCAGCTCAGCTACCTACCATAATGCAGACATCACTCTATGCCTCACACACATCACTGACATCTTCATATTAAAATCATATGATAAAAAAAGGGAAGAAATTTGCATTAAAAGAACGAAGCGTGTACCAGCCGTGTATCTTGTGGCATGTCCAGGACCAGAAATAAGTATATGGTTTACTCCATAGCATACGTGGTCTAACATCAATAAATAAATAAACTCACCAGAAACCAGAATCGTAGCTATTGTCAGCAAATCTAATAGCATCCACTGCCAGCCTGCATAATTTGATTAGAATTGGTTGTGAATTCATATTGGGAAACAGACAGAAAACCAAGCTAGTTATGGATCATACTGATAACGCTTCAGAACATGCAAGTTATGGAACAAGATAGTTACTTTAAACAAGCTTTACATTTGAAAGATGCAGGAAAAAAGGGATATTCATATAACGAGTATCTGTGAGAGAGAAGAGTGTTTTGTATGACTCTTAAAATGCTGATAAACACATCAAAACAATTAGTTCAACATGATGGCCGGTTTGGTTCAGCTAAATAGTCCAATGGTCGTTGTCAAGATGCAGTTAAACGTTACCATATACGTGGATTTTTCATTTCCAGAAATATTGTTACATTTACACTGAGTCAATTGCGGCTAGCGGTGTCAAGTCCAGACTTGCAGAAGAGGGGGACATAGGGGCCATGTGCTCACATGATGTTTTCAAAATTTTAATATAGTAGGAAATCTGATCTTTTCCAGAAATAGAAAGAAGTCTACAGAAGTCAAAAGTCAATCATTCCCAGGATTTGGCAGAGTAAAGAAATCACTATAACAGGAAACACAAGCAACATATAGTAGTAAACTTCTTAATATAATAACTACCTAACATTATTTAATTGCATATATTATATAAACTTTGTCTGGTGAAAGATATAGATGTAGTTTTTTACTTTTTTTAAACATTAGTTTAGTAGTGTCTATTTATATGGCAACTGCGTGTCCTATGATGCAGACAACACGCATCGACTCATCGTTATTTGACTGTAAATGTTATAAACCAGTATAATGCCCTTTTTTATTTATTTATTTATTTAATTTTTTTAAATACCAAACTCGTTGGTTTCTATACATTCTGAAAAGTTTAACTATGAGAAAAGAATATCTAATTTTGGTATTAGGCTTTTAGCAGGCCTTTTATAAAGATAAAAGACTTAGTGTAAGTTTGACTATGAACAGAACATGACACGATTAGTACGAGGAACTATTACACGTCAGCTCTAAGAATCTCCGTAGTCAAGTCCTGGACCCATAGTTGGCCCCCCATCTCGTGCTAGACAGATTCCAACAGAAATCCTAAATGCATAATGGTTTATATACCTCCCACTTCCAACAAGCGACACGCAGGACCTATTATGGGGGCCCACAATAACTCGAGTGAGTGAATATTCCTCAAATAGTATGAATTTGTGTATAAATAGGCATTTCTTGGACTGTAGACACGAAAACAGCTTCTTTGAAGGGTCCAGAACATGCAAGCATTCCAAACTAAAGATAAAAGGGCCTCCTGCATACGTAAATAAGAATACTAGTTTTATGAATCTTCAGATAATTCTTCTAGGGATAATGCCAAAAATGCCTTTATTGCCCAAGAGCTGAGACTATCTAGACTGAAAGTTTTGTGTTTCCTTATCTAGACCAGGATAACCAGTACTTTTTGGGCAACTAAAATCTGCAAGTGACAAGATTACAAGGTAGAGCAACTTGTGTACTTTTTGGGCAACTGGTGTACTTTTGGACAACTAGCGGCCCTCATGTCGGACACTTGGCATCATATGGTTGGAAACATTCGAGTTGGCAAGGCAACTGGGGTAGAAACGGAAACACAAAAGTTAAAAGTTGCAGTATAGATAGTCTCAGCCCTTGGGCAATCGGGGCATTTTTAGAATTATCCCATTCTTCTATTTAAGTATTTGTAAACAACCTCAACTTGTGCAGTGTAACATGAAAAACTAATGAACTTATGATTAAAGTTTGGTATTGAATCATAATAGAATCGCCTTTCGACTTTTCTGGAGTACATAGAATACCCAATTAGTATTACATAAAAACGCTGCCTGATTTTGTTATGATATTGATCTAAACAAAAAATACAAACATATGTTTAGTCGATACACATGCCAGATTTCTTGATGATGTGGAATGATAAATTACCAGACTGAAAGATATCACAGTACCAAAGTTCTTCCTTCTCGTCAACCAATGTCCATATCTTCTATCTTATAAGATGCAACGTCACCGTATGCATCACCCACAACCTTGACATTTCATACTTAAAATCGTATATTAAGAATTTAAAAATGTTCAAGAATGTGTTGCTGACGAATACAAGGCATAAAACTGACAATTTAAGGTAGGATGACCTTGTAACTGTGGCTTGTCTAGGACCAGGTATTAGTATATGTTTTAATTCGATAAATATGCGGTGTAACAGCATTGGACGGTAGGAGTTAATAATGCAGTTTTCAAATGACCAGCTTCTGTTACACCAGAATAAAAGATCATTAATATGTTGATCTGAGAGTTAGTGACATGGGGTGGCAATTGCTTAAAAGCCTGCAACTTGCTCATTATCTTGGCAGACAGAATGCACCTAATTAGTCCATGCAACATAGTGAGAAATATTTTGCACAGGATAAAATGTGCAGGTAACATCAAGAAGTACCCATATATCAGAAATTTTAAGTCACATTTTCATTAGCGATCCTAAACTAACGCAATAGGGAGCACTAAGAAACAGAGATAGCTGCAATCTAAAAGAAATACGAAGTACAAAATTCAACAAATAAATATTGCAACACTTTTGTTTGTCTTCTCTCCCATCTGTTATATAATCTTATTGACGGGTTGCTTTCCCTGTAACACTATAGTCCATTTCTTTAGGCAGTCCAAGTTATAAAAAAAAAAAAAAAAAAAAAAAAAAAAAAAAAAAAAAAAAAAAAAAAAAAAGCTACAAATGCAATCAAAGGGTTTTCTTTATTGTTGATAAAGAGACCTTCATAGACAGCATGATATCGATAAAAACTACCAGCGCAAAAAAATGCCACATATCTTTTCCTAGAACAAGCAGATGTCACATATCAGTAGTACTCCACAAGATGCAGAGAATCCTTTGTATGTAGTACGTAAGCACGCCCCAATCAGACCAGGTTAGCCCCACAGTTTGTGCATATGAAATTTTCCATGAACACCACGGATATGATGAGCACGTATGGGACCTACATGAATCTTGACAAGAAACATTATTCAACGACGACTACTACCACTATAGCATGTATAAATAGCCATATCCTTAATGTGAGCAGGAAAGTAGCCTCAAGATAGGCTTTTCACTTTTGTACCAAAGGAACAATGAATTCATCACCTACAAAAAATATTGTATCAAAACAATATTGATATTAGCTTTTTGAATTATCATATTTTTACATAAACTAGATATAATTACACTTTATGGATTAAAACAAATAGATTATGCCCACTCTCAGTCATACTTTGATCTACTTCATTCTTCAATGATTAAAGGCTAGAACTATATATAGAAGGCAGCCACAAGTCTGCAACCCCTAAACCTGGCTAACGTTTCTCAAAATATTCACAAGTACATATTATGCAGAATCCAAAAAATTAAGAGACTCGTTGACCTTGGAATGTTTTAATCGAGTTAATTCTATTCAGACCACTATTATTAGTGATTTCAGTATAATGTAAAATATAAGTAATAAGAACATTTATGTAATACTAGAATCTTTTGTATTAAAGGGCCTTTTAGTCGTATTAGGGCTGAACCCATTAGGGTTAACTTAGCTCAGTCTCCAAGCTAAGTAGTGTTTATATATAGCCATTGTAATAGTCGTAATAAATAAATTTAAAACAATCATTTGTTCATGACCATTGTTTACATCTAATAACAACTGAAACATAAAAATGTGCTCTCTTCATAAAAATTTAAATGATACATACATTTAAATTACAAAACCTCAGTGGTTAAAATCATGAATTTAACAAAGGGGCGCCGTGCCATGTACACCATGTGAAATATTCAAAGGCAATATTATGAAATCTAATCCTTTCTAAAAATAGGAAGTAGAAGGCCGGCCAGAGTAAAAAATTCTGGTTAGCTAGTCCCAATATTTTACCGCAGGCATTATATAATAACAGGTAGGGGAGGCATAGTTTAATGGTAAGGTGAAAGCTAAAAGCACGTAATATAATTACTGAGATTTAGCGAAATACGTAACATACTTTATTAATTGTCACTATTGCTAAAATACTTTAAAATTTTTGTTAATATTGCTAATATGACTGGTTTAACCGGTTATCTTCAAGCGAATTGACTAAAATACACTTATATTCTTTTCTTTTGAATTTGTTCTTGAATTTACACTTACTTTCTATTTCTAAAAATCTAATTTCCAGATTCTGGCCAATCAATATTCCAAGCAATGTGTTTTTATTTATCCAGATTAAGTTATTGTAATCTTCCAACAAAATATCCAGATTACTTTACTTTGTAAACGAACCCAAATCCTTTCTAAACCCAAGTTCCTATCGTAGATAGCAGCCTCGACCATGCCTTAATACCTGCCACATTCATAAGAACATGAGCTGAAGATTCTTTGTTGTATTCATTGAAAAAGAATCAAAATTATTAATTTGCCAAAAAAACTCACATACACTACAGTATTCCATTAGAGTTCTTTTATAAACACAAATATATTCTTTCTCTCCGATAGTCCGATGCATTATATGTCGGTATGATAACGTATCCAGATATATCATCCAATTAAAGGATGAAACAACTTTGATCACTCAACATTTAATGACATAAAAGTACCACCGATATCGTATCGATCATCATTTCAAATCATCAATTGTTAGAAACTTCAATGACTTGCATTTATAACATAAGCACCACAGATTTTGTATAACTACTTATATATATAAACATTTGTTTTCGGCATTTTTCTATTGCACATCCTTTATTCAAGAATAAATGTAAACTCGAAATTGAATTTTGTACAACCTATTAGTCAGCTAACCTGTATGTGCGTAGTGGTTTAATGGGTGGTCAGAATCTTATTGGCAGATGAGGCGATGGTGGATGGCCGGAATGAAATTGGGTTTTTGGAATCGAAAAATAGATGTAGATTCAAGAACAAATTCAAAGAGGAAGAAACAAGGGTATCTTAGTCAATTCACTTGGAAAGTTAGCGAGATTGTTTACGGAATGAAGATATTTTAATGATACTGACCATTAATAAGGTACATTACGTATTTCGATAAATTTCAGTAATTACATTACGTGTTTTTAGCTTTCATCATTTAATGGTATGACTATTTCTATAGTCAACAGGTGTCCAATGATGTCTACAATATATGATCAAAAATTTAAGCTCCTTCATCTATGACATAAAAATCACAATGCATAATTAGATACTTATTTTTAGTAAATAAATTTTTAGCCAAGTACAACATTTACCAAATACAATTAGACCACAAAATTTCTCTGCCATTATCGGTATTCGGTAGTATAGAAAGTATTGCAGATCTTCAGTATCATTTACTATGTATTTTGCAAGTATTAATTCCACGATGTATTACTTGTGTATTTGGCTCACAACCAAAGCAAATAACCATTAATTCTTTCATTTATCAAGTTTACGTCAACTTGAGAATGATAATAATGCTAGTGATTATACTGCACATCATTAAACTATTTGATTTACGATTATAAGTTGCTACATAGTTAATAGATGTTCCATTTCTTAGGTGTATCTCAACGAAATACTTGGTTAAGCACATGTACTTAACAACAAAAATGAGCAAAGCTGTTTGGAAGTAACTAAGACGTGTACCAAAAAGGTCTTTCTTAAACACCATAATAAGATCTGTGTGTAACATGTCTAGTTCCCAGAAGCAACACACCAAGGACCGGATAGGAGGACCCTACAAGAGCTTTATGAGTTAAAATTACTCAAATATAATGCCACATATGAAATAGGCGTGTTTTGGGCATAGATGGGTACACAGTTACAATCAAACATCTGCATAACAAACTAGCATGCAATCATTCAAAATATGAGTAACAGCATACCACCTGCGCATACGTAGTACTTGTTCAATGAATCGACCAGGGTACCGCTTTATTAATTGTAAACCATCTCAATTTGAGCAGTATAACAGATAGGCAAACTATATGTGACAATATCATAAATGATGACGGTGCCCTTTCGAAATCTCAAGGGCACATTGCACAGCCATTCAGCATCCCAAAAAGTTATTACATTATATATTTGATGCAAGAAACAAAGGATATTGACTTGGTGTCATCATAAAATATTTCAATCCAGGTGCCTCAAGCCAAAAAAAGATGTCGAGGCTACACACATCAATACTGGAAGCTATAATGGGCCCACGATTCATGATGACATGAAAAGTAATATTACCTGGATGTTTAGTTGGATTTTTGTAAAACATTTATTTCCCAGCCTTTGAACAATGTCAACTTCAACTAACTGCCATAATGAAAACATCACTGTATGCCTCACCCAGATGACTGGCATTTTTAGCTTATAAGTCACAAGATAAAATAAGAGAAGATATTTCAATTAAAAAATATATCGTGTGCTCCCTATGTATAGTGGCTTGTCCAGGACCAGGTATAAGTATACGCTTTAATGCATAGGATATACAACAAATAATTATACAACCTTTAATACCACCAGAAACAATAACCAAACCATTTGTCTGCAACCCTGATAGTATCTACTTCTAGCCTACACAATGCTATCAAGATCAGTGGGTAGTTCAACCTCGTAAGTGCTAACAACCGACCAACCACATACAAAGTTGTTATTGGCAAGGGCAAGTAAGGTAAAACTCGCACTCCTTACAACTTTATTTATATACTCATGGGCATGATGTTTTTAGATGCTTTATGATGAAATTTAGGAAGATAAACGGTCAAACAAGATATACATCTGATAGGTGCCAAAAAAATGTTTCAATTCTGCAACCCTGTTATTGGCAAGGTCTATTGGGTTGATTCAACGTTTGATGTTTCATATTTTTACTCATGGTTCTTTCTATATGTTTCGTTTGTAACCTTAGAAGAAAAAATCGCTTGTACTTATATGAGTTAGCAGCGTATGAGTTATAATTTTCGTTTGCTTATAGGAGACGTTTGCTTTAGTTATGGGAGAATAAGAAAGACTCCAAGTCATTGGTGATTAACAGATGGTGCATTATAGCATCTTCTCACGGATCGCAACAACGACATCAGAGCAAGCATGATTATAAAAAAAGAAGAGTTTCAAGGAGATTCAAAGGTTCCCATGGTGAGATTTCAATCAATCTGACGCAACTTTGGGACTTTGATGACGATAAAATGAGAACTGGTAGCTGACTTTTTGTCAAGAGCAATGGCAATAATGAGTCAAATATGGTCCTACAGCAAGAAGATTACTAACTAAACCAATGTTGAAAAGGTACTTAATGTCTGACTTGGAAAGTTGATCACATTGTCAATACTATTATGGCATACCTTTTGTGTGTGTGTGTGTGTGTGTGTGTGTGTGTGTGTGTGTGTGTGTGAAAGAATTAGGTTTTCAGGTAAAAAATTTATCCCTTAAGAGTGGATTTCTTGTATGCGAAAATGAAGCTTTTCTAGATGAAGGAAACAGAAAGGTATTCACGGTTTATTCACAAACTAACAATAAGGCAGATGATGTGGGGTTCGATTAAATCTTTATAAAATTTGACTGAGGGAGAAAAGTTAAAGGTACAACACGAGAAATAGCAATATTGTTTGATGACTGTGAAAGTGTGATCAAAGATATGAAAACAGGTCAAGAGATCTAAATCAAAAGGTTCTTATTAGAAGTCTCGAATTTGAGAAGTTTTGTTCTTGTTATTAAAAGGAAAAAAAATGTCTCAAAGCTATGGCATTTTCATAAGGGTATGTTAAAATCAAAGACTAATATAAAGAGGTATGGTTCTTGGGTTACCAATAATTGTCTTTCTTGGTTTAAGTGTTATTCCCATGTTCATGCAACATTCTTTAAAGGATCATCGGAGTTTAGAACCTGCTACTTTGAATTAAGAAGGGAGTATTGAGAAATGATTCAAAGTTTTGATGTTTTTATAATTATGGTTATACATGTTTGGATTGTACTTTGTAGTTATGAAGAATTATTTTACTCACTATTATGATTTCTAAGGAGTTATTAGTAGTTAGTTGGTTACTGCTAGTGACTACATAGCATATGAGTGACATTTGCATGTCCCTAGTACTAGGAACTATTACAGCTCAGTACTATGTAGTTGTGCCCCAAACCAATATGTTAGAGGCTTGGAGCGGCTTGGAGCCCACATCCTATGCATGGGTAGAACCAATTAGGCGGGATCTACAATAATAATTGTTCAAGGAATGTACCTCCCGGTTCCAACAGACGACAAGTAGAGCCTATCAGGAGGGACCTACAAGCATTAGTGCATTACTGTAGGGGAATCCTCACATATAAAAAATATATATAAATAAGCAGGGAAAAGAGATTCTTTCGAGCTGTCTGCAGAACATGCAAGCATTTAACGGGTTCTTCTGCATACGTATATAAGCATACTAGTTCTATGAATCAGGTCGACTTTATTTTATATACATTTAGATGTGAACAACCTCAATCCGTTCAGTTTATAATGAAGAGCTAACGGAAACATGGTTAAAATATGTATAGAATGATAACAGTGTTGCTGCTTTAACTTCTACCGAGTATAGAGCATAGCCATTAAAATTCCCATATATTGTCATGCTATAATCTAGAATCTAAGAAACAAACGAAGTTCGCCTATTTTTTTCATATGCTTAAGTCGAATTAAGAACATACGTTGAAGCAACACAGATGACAGAACAAAAGACATCGTGGGCCCAAGATTCTTGATGACATGGAAAAGAGTAAGTTACCTGGAATCTGAATTCCTTTTTTTCATATACCAACGTCCACCTCAGCTATATGCCATGATGCAACCGTCACACAATGTGTCATCTACAACACTGATTTCATATTTTATACGTTAGATAATGTTAAAAATTTAGCAGGAACGTGTTGCTGACGAATGTAAGGCAACAAACTGACATTTTAAGTTAGGATGAGTGGATGACCTTGTACCTGTGGCCTGTCTGCTAGGACCAGGTATTAGTATATATGTATTAATTCATGAGATATGTGGTGTAAACCAAAGCAGAAGGACAATAATGCAGGCCCAGCTACTGTTAATCAACCACCATCTACAAATCTGCAATTATCTACTGCCAGCCTGCAAAATGCAATCAAATGAGTATTAATTATTGGGAAGTCGTAGTAACCAACCAAACTAGTTATTGACACGGGGCAGAGTGTCAAAAGCCAATATATTGTTTTATAAGTGATATTACCAATAATGATCCTAAAAAACAGAGATAACTGCAATCCAAAGGTGTGATAAGCATGAAATTCACAAAATAAACATTGCAACATTATTATTGGTCGTCATTCCTTCTGTTATGCGAGTAACATGTCATCTTTGATATAGTCCATGGTTACCCTTATAAATTATGTGAATCAGTAGCTAACATGCATTATCATCATAACATAGCTCCCATTGTTCATTAGTTCATGTAGTTTTCCAAGAAAGAAAACAAAAGATCCAAACAATGCAAAGATCTATAGAAGAAGTTTACTAAGCATGCAAGGTTAGGGTTAAAATTGTTAAAATCAACCAATTCTTAAATAGTTTTTCGTTTAATGCTTAAAAACCTTTTTTTCACAATGGCTCTCTTAACCTTTTTTTGAATTACTGAAGAAGTTTTAATAGTGGAATTCAGTCAGCAATTGATATAGGTTTAACTTAAATATAAAACAACAAGAATTATCATAGACAAAAAATTTATAAATTGCACCACTATATATCGCTTATCAGTGGTCGACCGTCACGATATTTTGCATATCGGTCAAATATATCGGACATGGTCAAAATCGGCCAAAATCGGTCAAAATCGGCCAAATTCGGTTATATATCGGTCAAAATCAGCCAAAATCGGTCAAAATCAGTTAAATATCAGTCAAAATCAGCCAAAATTGGTCAAAATCGGTTAAATATCGATCAAAATCGATGGTCAAAATTGGTCAATTATCGGTAGAAGACATAATGGGAGACTAATAAATAAGTGTATAACTAAAAATAATAGAAAGACTAATAAATAAGTGTATAACTAAAAATAGTAGAAAGACTAATAAATTTAATAAAAATATGTAAATTATGACAATTTATATCAAACAAATGTTAAAATCGGTAAATTTCTTTATAATTTATGGTCTCCGATATATCACTGATATATCACCGTCAAGACTGATATGGCGCTTGGCGGGGGTCGACCGCCACGGTACCGCCGAGGGATATTTACAGCCATGCTACAGAAGAAACCTAAGAGGGTTAATTGATAAAATAACGAGAGTTATGTTAGTTGGTTAAATATAACATAAACAGAACTTAAGGGATGGAAACAGTGCCAATTTTCTTTAAGAAGTAAACCGACAAAAGTTGAAAGTAGTTTGGTTTTTACCATTCCATCAAAGTTATAAAGCAATTTTCTTTAAGATATACAGGATCCTTTGTATGTACTAATGTAGTGACACCAAAATCAGAAAGGGTCAAATCCACATTCTGTGCATAGGTTATTTTCCTTGAACACCCACGGCTTCGATGAGCATTTGTGGGACCTACAAGAATTTTTAATAGAAACATTTATTCAACTACTACTGTTACTACTACAGCATATCTAGAACGTCCTGGAAAGCAGCCTCAAAACAAATTATCTGATGTAAGTATGTAACATCCAAGTATTATGGAACTGGCAACTTGAGAAATGTCAATTGTGCAGATATTGATAAGATAAATAGTTTTATGAATTGACCAAATTTCACTTTCAGAATATTATGGGATATCCCTTGATTTAGTAGCATAACATGGGTAACTGTTTTGCTATTACAATATGTATAATATGATACCAACCACTTAACCAGCCACTTTGAAGTTAAGCGTTCACCACCACTATATATTCTAGACTACTTATTGAATAAAGCATTGCAAATAGATTGAGGACTAACTGACATTCTTTACGTGTTTGCAAAAATAAAATTTTCACATTTGTTTGAGGGAAGCCATTCAGCCAATTCTTTCTGAGTAAATTATATCAATAGAAAAATGAAGTTAATCATTTACGAAGGTAAATGTATCATCATATTTAAGAGTTTTCTTATCATATGCTTACATACTCTACGTACAAACCTGTAATTTAAGCATTTTTTTTTTCACATGTTTATATATCATATGTTTAAGCGTTTTCTTATCATTTGTTTACATACTCTACAAAGCCACAATCTGTTTAGTTCTAGTGTAATCCCTTCTTGGAAGATTCAAGGCTAGAAGGTCACTCAGCTCCCTAGCCTATATAACTTTTTCTAAAAAGCCTACCAAAAAAGCATTAATGTTGCAAATCGCAAGGTGCTAGTTGGGTGGCGACCCCCTTCTAGCTAGTAATCCGCCTAGATGTAAAATAACAATACATAAAAGACAAAACGCCAAAGTCAAAGTCAAACAATTTACTTACAAAATCTTGGTATATAAAACAACTAACCTGGGGGCCATGTGTAGACCATGTAATCTGGGAAGTATTTAAAGGCTATTGAATCAGATCCTTTTCTAACAATAGTACTAGAAGTCTACAGAAGTAAAAACCAGTTCGATCCCCAGATTTGGCAAACACACAATCATAATAGTTGACAATAAAACAACATTATCATGCAGATCCATTGTTATTTTAAGCATAAACTGTTAAATAAGGTGTTAAGAGGATGCATATTTAATAGTATGAGGTGTGAAATAATGTCTAATAACATCTGTCTAATAGTTTAAGCTCCTTTATTCATAACATTAAAAGTCGCAACATATAATTAATCACCCGGTATAACAGATAGTCTGAGTCTAAACCAAATAAGTTAATCTGTACAGCAATTTCATAGACTGAAAATGAAAAACATATATAGCTCGTGAGAGACTGGTGCTTTAAGGCCCTATTATTATGATTACATCAACCTAGAATCAATACAATCCTTAATAACAACTAACTTCATTCTCTTTTCACTCCAAAACTGGCCATGCAGATAGAGATGCAATCTTACACAATTAGAGTATTGGAGATCTTGCTGTTCGATCATTAGTTATTTGTAAAAAAAAAGTTATTTGATAAAAAGTAACAATAGAAAAAGAAGTAATCAGAGACAGATGTCACCTTATTTGCCTTGCGGGTTAAAAGACATAAGATCATATGAAAAAGTAATTACATGGGTCAATTTTTTTTTTTTTTTTTTTTTTTTTTTTTTTTTTTTTTTTTTTTAATTATTATTTTTTTAAATAACATTATAATATTTTCCTTGCGGGTGAAGAGATCATTATCTGCATAACATGCAAGCATTAAATAAAAGAGCAACATCTGATAATCCACTTGTGCATACGTAGATAAGCAACCTATCTGCAATTAAATAATGTGTGAAACGATAACAATAGTGCCCTTTCGACTTCCTTAGGGAAGCATACCCATTCAACATCATCAAAATTTTCCCTATTTGTAAATTACATACAAGAAACAAACAAAATTGACTTGGTTTTGTCATGGAATAGCTTAATTCAGGTGCCTCAAGCAAAAACAAATTAAAGGGCCCACGTGTCATAATGAATTGATGACATGGAAAGTTATATTACCCGGATTATGAGTATCAGGCTTCTATTGACCGATAGGTGTCCACTTCAGCTACCAGCATAATGCACACCTCACTTGTGCACATGTGAATAAGCAAACTACTTATTCTATCCAAAAGAGAATTTTATTTGGACTGTAAACAAGTTCAGCTTGTGCAGATAACCTGAAAGTTTGGCCAATTCCTGCAAAACATTATATAAAAAATGATTACAATGCTGCCCTTTCAACTTATCCAGAGACAGTTGATAAGCCTCCAGTGTTGATGTGGGCAGTTTTATGTGCAACTGCCATGGACAAGGGGGTACTAATGGGCTTTCTGAGAAAGTTAGCTAGGGGACTTAACTAGTTGCATTTATTATTATCGTAGTTAACATTTAACTAGATTAGTATTATTTGATTAGATTTCAACTAGGAAGTTTATTATCTTTGATTATGTTAATGTGTTGCACAGAATACATTTAGAGTAAGATTATAATGATGTTGAACAGGTCGATCAGGGAATCATCCCCCAAGGTTGACTTTTGAGGTGAAAACCATGGTAGACCCCTACTTCTCAAAGTGTGAAAGTTATCATTCTTTTGTTGTTTTGATTCATTGTTAAGATTAATTTTAGCCCCATCCTTATGATCATCAGCATACCCATTCTACATGCAAGAACCTATCACATACACAGGTAATGCTAGCTTGGTTCTGTCATGAAATAGTTCGATGAAATTGTCCTCGACCAAAACAAAAACAGATGCTGAGGGTAAAAGAATGTTGAGATGAAAGACATCTGCATGCGAGCAATTGGTCCAAGAAATTTTGTTTTAATTTTCAGTTATCTCTTCTATTGTGATATTTAAAAATCATATGGCTACATGGCTCCGACATAAACCACTTAGGCTGGCCAAATGGTCCAACAAAGGTTGTGCAGTGCAAGACGTAGAATTCAAACATGGTAATGAAGACAACAGTACAGGCATTTTGGGCTAGAGTTTACCTTAAAGATCTGTGAAGATATGGACTGACATAAGACATGATACATCCTCTTATGGCCTAAGTTATTCTAACAACTCATATGTCTACACATTGATTGTTTTAAAAAGAAGAGCTATTGAGAATGCAATGAGAAAAGAAACTTGGGATAAGAACTTGATCAAATTGAACAACAGGGTAAGAGAAGCTCGTCACAATCAGTTGGTGATATGTCCTTGAACATAATCTAAAATTATAAGCAATCTGAAAAGAAAATACATTAATCTTATCAAGCAGAAGAACCATATGATTTTATCACTTGGTGTACAAGGGTACATGTTAAAGACTAATATATAACCGTTGGTCTTCTTATCGTTTAGGTGATTATATATATTCAGACCTTACATCATGGATGTCAGTATCTACCTTGTACAAGCATGGTCCAAGGCCACTGCACACTAAGCTCGTTCCTATAGTGCAGTTCACAGTGGGAGAGGATGATGTTGGCAGCCATCTTTTATGTCTGCTATTGTAAGTAGTAGCTGTCAGAATATGAGAATGAAACCATGGAAACTGGGGAAAAAAACACACAAATGAAACGAGTACCATAAACCTCATCCCCTCATTTGGAAACCCGTGTAAAATCTGACAAATATTGGAAGAGTTTGGAAAGTACGGTCATATCTTCATTTTGACTCCAAATTCTATTATTATATTAAGCACCAGCCACCAAGGCTATTCATAGAGGGTGAAATACCAAAAGAAGGGCCCAACTTTCTTACTATGAGTATGGGAAAGGTTAGTATCATATTAAGATCGATTTCCACTCACACATTTGAATATGTTAAAAGGTGTTACACACTTACACTATGCTGACTAGATTGGGTCAGGTAAATTCGACAAGGACTCACCTAAAACTTAAAGAAATAAATCTTTGTACTTTGTATTTATATATCTCGACCTCAAGACTCATGACCAAAATTGAGTATTTTGCGACATTCTACATGGTTGTCAGTTAGCTAGCAGGACATTTCAAAAGCTGCTATAATAAGTGCTAACCAATAGAGTACTTCATTTAAAAAAATCCTAGAGTGGAACCAAATGAAACAATTAAACTAGTATCTTGCAACAGGTTCCATCAGAAAACCTGCATATGTCTCCAGATGTCAAACGTGTTACACTAGAAGTTGAACTTTAAAAAAAATCTGGTAACACCAACACCATATCGGTATGGTTCCAAAAGTTGATAAGCTAACTAACATTAAACTTCAGGACTTATGACATGCTTTCCCAAGTCCAAACAGAATAAACCGGCAGTTGCTTAGCCACATACTGACACGGAAGCTAATTTAGATAGTTTACAGTATGTATTATGTTATGATCCCACATCGGCCAAGTATGAGAATGATTGGTGGTTTATAAGTCTAGGTGTCCCCTCCTCTTGCAAGCTAGCTTTTTGATTGAGTTCTACAATTGGCCTTATGAACTGATGCAAGCCTAGTATGGGATAGGTTCATATCATTTGGCATCACAGCCAGCCCTACCTTTCGAGGTTCCAACACTCGGAGTGGTGGCTTAGACTCAACACATAGCCGTGACCAACAAGCTCGAAGTGGTGGCTTATAAAATCTAGGTGTCCCCTCTTCATTTGAGCTAGTTTTTTGGAGTGAATTCTTCACCTAGCTTGTGGCTTGATGCGACCTAGTATGGGAAAGGTTAGTATCATATTAAGATCGATTTCCAACACCTATCTATCACTAAGAATGAAGTCATATCATATTTTAATGGGTTGAACCACATAGATATATTTGTTCTTTCAATTCATTGTCTTTTCTTGTTCAATCCACATCAACTACTCGTGTTTTTGTAGCTATTCACAAAATAGATATGATTTAGAAATGCCATACAGTGAGTTGCACAAAATATGTCTAATCCTTAGAGCATCCACAATGGTTGCTTTTTGCTCGGGTGGAAAAGGATTTTGTCGTGGACAGTCATGGTCATTTTCTCCATTGTGGTTAAAAAGTGGTTGGATAGAGGTGGGGCGGCTTGCGGTTATAAATTCGTGTTTCTTCACCTCTTTATTTTTTTCCTTTTTTAATTTTTTTATAAAGACAAAGTATTGCACAAGCTCACTATATTGAGCATAAACACACCACAATTGTCCCTAACAACGATGATGTGTGAGGGGTATTAATAATTTAGTAGAGAAAGTGGCTAGTGGTGATGATGAAACTAGCGCAGGGTAAAAGTGATAGGATAGTGGTTGAAAGGGAGGCTCATGTAGCGTTGCTGTGGAGTCACAGTCACGAGGACCCTTACGGAGGCCCTTATGGTGATTGCTAGCTCACACCTACTTCAACATATCATCAAATAAATTTTATTAGCGTATGAACTGTTGGTAATGTTAGTTTCATCAACTATCTTACGTGATTGTGAGTTACTTGAGACTAATGAGATTTTCATATTAACCTCGGATACGAGTTAGGGAATGGTGGAGCGCAGAGGTTAAGGGGGTTATGCCCTTTGCAGGTCCAAGGTGGTGCTCCAAATATGTTACTCGTATCTCACACCCAATCCCAACCAACATAACTATTTGTCAACAGTTGTGACGGTTAGTGTCCAACCGATTTTAACCACTCTAAACTATCAACTTTCATAGGTTAATAACAGATTATTTGGTCTAATTTGCCACTAACGAAAACCATCAATTCTCTTTGTTTTGCTTTGTCTTTTGTAGGTCTAGAGTGTTTTGATTGTCTTATCCCAATAGAGATTTTGATTGTCTTATCCCATGGATGATACACGATTGAGTCAAATATCTAAGACTACCATCACACCTAAACCCTAATTTCTTGCTAGAACTTCCAAATTTATGGTCGACCGAACAAAATAATAGTAAAGACTTAATGATATAATGCGCCTTTGTGATACCATTTCTCAAAAACCAATCAACAAATAAAATTTTCTAAATTTATCGGCGACCAAGCAGCAGAATGAGTTAATTTGTCTACTGATGAAAAAATTTTCACTGATGGTGTATTTTTTGCCGCTTGACGATTTACTATTTGACAGATACTTTATTTAAAAAAAAAGATGAAAAGTAGATTTTTTGTTTTGATGAAAAATTGAACAACTATGATTTACCCATTTGATCTCTTTAGAGAATTTGTGATTTATATTGATCTCACCTTTATAAGATACTTGTATAAGATAGATGACATTTTTTTTTCATCACAAGTAGTTTGTGATCATACGAATTTAGTCATAGGTGTGAACCCCATAATCTATGCTTGATCGACATCATCTTCCTCTTAGATATAGTTGACGACCGATTTACTTCCACAAGTAACAGGTAGGGTCTATTAGAGGGACCGGCATAATACTAATAGGCTTGCATGTTAAGAATATTGGATGTTAAACTAAACTTAGTATAGTTTGGTTAGAAAATTGTAAATAAGAAAGTATAGGTATGTATTATGTAAAGTGTAGAATTCTGTAAAGGTATTGGGCTGGGTCATAATGGGTAGAAACGGTATAAACCGTTTAGTTAGGTTACAACTTTTAGAATAGGTATAACGTTTAGAAAAGAATCGACATGTCTCTTGAAGACACCGATTCATCTAGTATAAATAGGTAGGATTCTGTAATCAACATTCATTCTAATATATCAATACAATTCGATCAATACGTATCAGTTTCTATACTTCTGTTTTATTTTGATTACAAGAAAGCAACCTGTGTTTTGTTCATCATAGCAAGATTATATTCCAACAATTGGTATCAGAGCAAGAGTTTAATCGATCCAGGGAAGAACGAGTGTAATTGGCCATCGATTGAAAAGCAAGAATCAAAAGCGAATGGTTGTTGTACAACCTGGTGTGTAGCGATATTGGAATCACGAATCAGAAAAGGAAGAAACCGTCAAGTAACCACCATCAGAAGAAGAAGACGTCTGGTGTTTGCCTTAATCAACCGGTTTTAATTCTTTCAACCTATTTACTATTTACTACTCCATATAAATTAGGAAAAGTTTTTATTGATTGTTAGTAAGATAGAAATTTCCCACTAGCGAGAAAAATCCCGATTGATAAAAGTAGCAAAAACCGAATCATATTCCTTTTACAACATCCTTAGTGGCAATATCCTTAGTGGCAACATCCTTAGTGGCAATATCCTTAGTGGCAACATCCTTAGTGGCAATTAAGAACTTAGTGGAAATCAAGTCCTTCGTGGCAAACAAGACCTTAGTGGCACAGATAATAAGCAAAAGAAAACCTGAGTGGTACAAGCAAAACAAAGAAAGATAGGAAGAAAGAAGGCTAGAAAGGCTAAAGCACGTCAAAGCATGACGAACGACAAAGAACAAAATATTGCACTTCAATGCCCGAAACTTAGTGACACAAACTACACAACATGGGCAATCATGATGGAAACAATATTGAAGGCATATGGCATTTGGGATGCAATAGAAGTAAAAGAAGGAGACAAAGCAAATGAGAAGAAAGAAAACACATCAAAGGCAATGATCTTCCAAACATTGCCTCAAGATGTTTTAATGCAAGTAGCACAATACTCGACTGCAAAAGAAGTATGGGAATCAATTAAAGTCAAGTATTTGGGGGCCGACTTAGTTCAAAAGGCAAGACTGCAAACTTTAAGAAGTGAACTAGAGACTCTACGAATGAAACCGGATGAGAAAGTAAGTGATTTTGGAGGGAAGTTAAGTAGTATAAAGGCAAAGTTTAAAAGCCTTGGTGGAAAGTTGAAAGACAAAGTGTTAGTAAGAAAACTATTCAACTTCGTTCCAAAGAAGTTTCTACCAATAGTGGCGTCTATCGAGCAATATCAAGAAATTGACACCATGCCATTTGAAGAAGCAATAGGACGAATAACTGCTTTTGAAGAACGACTCAAAAGTCAAGACGAACATGAAGAAAATCATCAAGACAAACTTCTAATGGCAAGTTCAAGAAATCAAGGACATGAAAGAGGACGAGGAAGAAACTTTAACAAAGAAAGAAGTACATATCGAGGAGAACGAGACAAGAGTGACAGGAAATGCTACAAATGTGACAACTATGGACACCTTTCATATGACTGCACCAAATGGAAGGAGAAAGACAACAATGAAAAATCACATAGCAACAAATGGAAAGACAAGAAAGAAGAATCTCTTCTCGCTTATTACTCTGATGAAGATGCAGCGTTACTGTGAAGACAAGTCAAGAAAGTTGAAGACTCACCATGGACAAGTTTAGTGTATGGGGGAGTATTGGAAGGTAAACTAAACTTAGTATAGTTTGGTTAGAAAATTGTAAATAAGAAAGTATAGGTATGTATTATGTAAAGTGTAGAATTCTGTAAAGGTATTGGGCTGGGTCATAATGGGTAGAAACGGTATAAACCGTTTAGTTAGGTTACAACTTTTAGAATAGGTATAGCGTTTAGAAAAGAATCGACATGTCTCTTGAAGACACCGATTCATCTAGTATAAATAGGTAAGATTCTATAATCAACATTCATTCCAATATATCAATACAATTCGATCAATACATATCAGTTTCTATACTTCTGTTTTATTTCGATTACAAGAAAGCAACCTGTGTTTTGTTCATCATAGCAAGATTATATTCCAACAAAGAACAATGAGGTGATTTGCACATGACAAACACTTCTTGATTATATCGGCAGGAGTTGGATTATCTGAAATACATGAAGCATAAAAAACAAGTCACAAATGACGACATGCGCAGATAGGAACCGGAAAAACTACTTTTCACAAGTTAACTAAGTTTGAAATTGATGACTGTGGCTTTTCGACCTCTCCAAGGTACTCAGGATACCCATTCGACATCCCCAAACAATTTTCATACAATACTTAGGTACACATAATTCGATAAAGATGTTGAGGCAACACGAAAGACATCATGGGCCCACAATTCATGATGACGTGGAAAGAGTAGTTATGCGGATTTCAGAGTTCCCTAATTCACATGTGTACTCTTCTAATTGGCCCAACAATGTCCAGCTCAGCTACCTACCATAATGCAGACATCACTCTATGCCTCACACACATCACTGACATCTTCATATTAAAATCATATGATAAAAAAAGGGAAGAAATTTGCATTAAAAGAACGAAGCGTGTACCAGCCGTGTATCTTGTGGCATGTCCAGGACCAGAAATAAGTATATGGTTTAATCCATAGCATACGTGGTCTAACATCAATAAATAAATAAACTCACCAGAAACCAGAATCGTAGCTATTGTCAGCAAATCTAATAGCATCCACTGCCAGCCTGCATAATTTGATTAGAATTGGTTGTGAATTCATATTGGGAAACAGACAGAAAACCAAGCTAGTTATGGATCATACTGATAACGCTTCAGAACATGCAAGTTATGGAACAAGATAGTTACTTTAAACAAGCTTTACATTTGAAAGATGCAGGAAAAAAGGGATATTCATATAACGAGTATCTGTGAGAGAGAAGAGTGTTTTGTATGACTCTTAAAATGCTGATAAACACATCAAAACAATTAGTTCAACATGATGGCCGGTTTGGTTCAGCTAAATAGTCCAATGGTCGTTGTCAAGATGCAGTTAAACGTTACCATATACGTGGATTTTTCATTTCCAGAAATATTGTTACATTTACACTGAGTCAATTGCGGCTAGCGGTGTCAAGTCCAGACTTGCAGAAGAGGGGGACATAGGGGCCATGTGCTCACATGATGTTTTCAAAATTTTAATATAGTAGGAAATCTGATCTTTTCCAGAAATAGAAAGAAGTCTACAGAAGTCAAAAGTCAATCATTCCCAGGATTTGGCAGAGTAAAGAAATCACTATAACAGGAAACACAAGCAACATATAGTAGTAAACTTCTTAATATAATAACTACCTAACATTATTTAATTGCATATATTATATAAACTTTGTCTGGTGAAAGATATAGATGTAGTTTTTTACTTTTTTTAAACATTAGTTTAGTAGTGTCTATTTATATGGCAACTGCGTGTCCTATGATGCAGACAACACGCATCGACTCATCGTTATTTGACTGTAAATGTTATAAACCAGTATAATGCCCTTTTTTATTTATTTATTTATTTAATTTTTTTAAATACCAAACTCGTTGGTTTCTATACATTCTGAAAAGTTTAACTATGAGAAAAGAATATCTAATTTTGGTATTAGGCTTTTAGCAGGCCTTTTATAAAGATAAAAGACTTAGTGAAAGTTTGACTATGAACAGAGAACATGACACGATTAGTACGAGGAACTATTACACGTCAGCTCTAAGAATCTCCGTAGTCAAGTCCTGGACCCATAGTTGGCCCCCCATCTCGTGCTAGACAGATTCCAACAGAAATCCTAAATGCATAATGGTTTATATACCTCCCACTTCCAACAAGCGACACGCAGGACCTATTATGGGGGCCCACAATAACTCGAGTGAGTGAATATTCCTCAAATAGTATGAATTTGTGTATAAATAGGCATTTCTTGGACTGTAGACACGAAAACAGCTTCTTTGAAGGGTCCAGAACATGCAAGCATTCCAAACTAAAGATAAAAGGGCCTCCTGCATACGTAAATAAAAATACTAGTTTTATGAATCTTCAGATAATTCTTCTAGGGATAATGCCAAAAATGCCTTTATTGCCCAAGAGCTGAGACTATCTAGACTGAAAGTTTTGTGTTTCCTTATCTAGACCAGGATAACCATTACTTTTTGGGCAACTAAAATCTGCAAGTGACAAGATTACAAGGTAGAGCAACTTGGGTACTTTTTGGGCAACTGGTGTACTTTTGGACAACTAGCGGCCCTCATGTCGGACACTTGGCATCATATGGTTGGAAACATTCGAGTTGGCAAGGCAACTGGGGTAGAAACGGAAACACAAAAGTTAAAAGTTGCAGTATAGATAGTCTCAGCCCTTGGGCAATCGGGGCATTTTTAGAATTATCCCATTCTTCTATTTAAGTATTTGTAAACAACCTCAACTTGTGCAGTGTAACATGAAAAACTAATGAACTTATGATTAAAGTTTGGTATTGAATCATAATAGAATCGCCTTTCGACTTTTCTGGAGTACATAGAATACCCAATTAGTATTACATAAAAACTCTGCCTGATTTTGTTATGATATTGATCTAAACAAAAAATACAAACATATGTTTAGTCGATACACATGCCAGATTTCTTGATGATGTGGAATGATAAATTACCAGACTGAAAGATATCACAGTACCAAAGTTCTTCCTTCTCGTCAACCAATGTCCATATCTTCTATCTTATAAGATGCAACGTCACCGTATGCATCACCCACAACCTTGACATTTCATACTTAAAATCGTATATTAAGAATTTAAAAATGTTCAAGAATGTGTTGCTGACGAATACAAGGCATAAAACTGACAATTTAAGGTAGGATGACCTTGTAACTGTGGCTTGTCTAGGACCAGGTATTAGTATATGTTTTAATTCGATAAATATGCGGTGTAACAGCATTGGACGGTAGGAGTTAATAATGCAGTTTTCAAATGACCAGCTTCTGTTACACCAGAATAAAAGATCATTAATATGTTGATCTGAGAGTTAGTGACATGGGGTGGCAATTGCTTAAAAGCCTGCAACTTGCTCATTATCTTGGCAGACAGAATGCACCTAATTAGTCCATGCAACATAGTGAGAAATATTTTGCACAGGATAAAATGTGCAGGTAACATCAAGAAGTACCCATATATCAGAAATTTTAAGTCACATTTTCATTAGCGATCCTAAACTAACGCAATAGGGAGCACTAAGAAACAGAGATAGCTGCAATCTAAAAGAACTACGAAGTACAAAATTCAACAAATAAATATTGCAACACTTTTGTTTGTCTTCTCTCCCATCTGTTATATAATCTTATTGACGGGTTGCTTTCCCTGTAACACTATAGTCCATTTCTTTAGGCAGTCCAAGTTAAAAAAAAAAAAAAAAAAAAAAAAAAAAAAAAAAAAAAGCTACAAATGCAATCAAAGGGTTTTCTTTATTGTTGATAAAGAGACCTTCATAGACAGCATGATATCGATAAAAACTACCAGCGCAAAAAAATGCCACATGTCTTTTCCTAGAACAAGCAGATGTCACATATCAGTAGTACTCCACAAGATGCAGAGAATCCTTTGTATGTAGTACGTAAGCACGCCCCAATCAGACCAGGTTAGCCCCACAGTTTGTGCATATGAAATTTTCCATGAACACCACGGATATGATGAGCACGTATGGGACCTACATGAATCTTGACAAGAAACATTATTCAACGACGACTACTACCACTATAGCATGTATAAATAGCCATATCCTTAATGTGAGCAGGAAAGTAGCCTCAAGATAGGCTTTTCACTTTTGTACCAAAGGAACAATGAATTCATCACCTACAAAAAATATTGTATCAAAACAATATTGATATTAGCTTTTTGAATTATCATATTTTTACATAAACTAGATATAATTACACTTTATGGATTAAAACAAATAGATTATGCCCACTCTCAGTCATACTTTGATCTACTTCATTCTTCAATGATTAAAGGCTAGAACTATATATAGAAGGCAGCCACAAGTCTGCAACCCCTAAACCTGGCTAACGTTTCTCAAAATATTCACAAGTACATATTATGCAGAATCCAAAAAATTAAGAGACTCGTTGACCTTGGAATGTTTTAATCGAGTTAATTCTATTCAGACCACTATTATTAGTGATTTCAGTATAATGTAAAATATAAGTAATAAGAACATTTATGTAATACTAGAATCTTTTGTATTAAAGGGCCTTTTAGTCTTATTAGGGCTGAACCCATTAGGGTTAACTTAGCTCAGTCTCCAAGCTAAGTAGTGTTTATATATAGCCATTGTAATAGTCGTAATAAATAAATTTAAAACAATCATTTGTTCATGACCATTGTTTACATCTAATAACAACTGAAACATAAAAATGTGCTCTCTTCATAAAAATTTAAATGATACATACATTTAAATTACAAAACCTCAGTGGTTAAAATCATGAATTTAACAAAGGGGCGCCGTGCCATGTACACCATGTGAAATATTCAAAGGCAATATTATGAAATCTAATCCTTTCTAAAAATAGGAAGTAGAAGGCCGGCCAGAGTAAAAAATTCTGGTTAGCTAGTCCCAATATTTTACCGCAGGCATTATATAATAACAGGTAGGGGAGGCATAGTTTAATGGTAAGGTGAAAGCTAAAAGCACGTAATATAATTACTGAGATTTAGCGAAATACGTAACATACTTTATTAATTGTCACTATTGCTAAAATACTTTAAAATTTTTGTTAATATTGCTAATATGACTGGTTTAACCGGTTATCTTCAAGCGAATTGACTAAAATACACTTATATTCTTTTCTTTTGAATTTGTTCTTGAATTTACACTTACTTTCTATTTCTAAAAATCTAATTTCCAGATTCTGGCCAATCAATATTCCAAGCAATGTGTTTTTATTTATCCAGATTAAGTTATTGTAATCTTCCAACAAAATATCCAGATTACTTTACTTTGTAAACGAACCCAAATCCTTTCTAAACCCAAGTTCCTATCGTAGATAGCAGCCTCGACCATGCCTTAATACCTGCCACATTCATAAGAACATGAGCTGAAGATTCTTTGTTGTATTCATTGAAAAAGAATCAAAATTATTAATTTGCCAAAAAAACTCACATACACTACAGTATTCCATTAGAGTTCTTTTATAAACACAAATATATTCTTTCTCTCCGATAGTCCGATGCATTATATGTCGGTATGATAACGTATCCAGATATATCATCCAATTAAAGGATGAAACAACTTTGATCACTCAACATTTAATGACATAAAAGTACCACCGATATCGTATCGATCATCATTTCAAATCATCAATTGTTAGAAACTTCAATGACTTGCATTTATAACATAAGCACCACAGATTTTGTATAACTACTTATATATATAAACATTTGTTTTCGGCATTTTTCTATTGCACATCCTTTATTCAAGAATAAATGTAAACTCGAAATTGAATTTTGTACAACCTATTAGTCAGCTAACCTGTATGTGCGTAGTGGTTTAATGGGTGGTCAGAATCTTATTGGCAGATGAGGCGATGGTGGATGGCCGGAATGAAATTGGGTTTTTGGAATCGAAAAATAGATGTAGATTCAAGAACAAATTCAAAGAGGAAGAAACAAGGGTATCTTAGTCAATTCACTTGGAAAGTTAGCGAGATTGTTTACGGAATGAAGATATTTTAATGATACTGACCATTAATAAGGTACATTACGTATTTCGATAAATTTCAGTAATTACATTACGTGTTTTTAGCTTTCATCATTTAATGGTATGACTATTTCTATAGTCAACAGGTGTCCAATGATGTCTACAATATATGATCAAAAATTTAAGCTCCTTCATCTATGACATAAAAATCACAATGCATAATTAGATACTTATTTTTAGTAAATAAATTTTTAGCCAAGTACAACATTTACCAAATACAATTAGACCACAAAATTTCTCTGCCATTATCGGTATTCGGTAGTATAGAAAGTATTGCAGATCTTCAGTATCATTTACTATGTATTTTGCAAGTATTAATTCCACGATGTATTACTTGTGTATTTGGCTCACAACCAAAGCAAATAACCATTAATTCTTTCATTTATCAAGTTTACGTCAACTTGAGAATGATAATAATGCTAGTGATTATACTGCACATCATTAAACTATTTGATTTACGATTATAAGTTGCTACATAGTTAATAGATGTTCCATTTCTTAGGTGTATCTCAACGAAATACTTGGTTAAGCACATGTACTTAACAACAAAAATGAGCAAAGCTGTTTGGAAGTAACTAAGACGTGTACCAAAAAGGTCTTTCTTAAACACCATAATAAGATCTGTGTGTAACATGTCTAGTTCCCAGAAGCAACACACCAAGGACCGGATAGGAGGACCCTACAAGAGCTTTATGAGTTAAAATTACTCAAATATAATGCCACATATGAAATAGGCGTGTTTTGGGCATAGATGGGTACACAGTTACAATCAAACATCTGCATAACAAACTAGCATGCAATCATTCAAAATATGAGTAACAGCATACCACCTGCGCATACGTAGTACTTGTTCAATGAATCGACCAGGGTACCGCTTTATTAATTGTAAACCATCTCAATTTGAGCAGTATAACAGATAGGCAAACTATATGTGACAATATCATAAATGATGACGGTGCCCTTTCGAAATCTCAAGGGCACATTGCACAGCCATTCAGCATCCCAAAAAGTTATTACATTATATATTTGATGCAAGAAACAAAGGATATTGACTTGGTGTCATCATAAAATATTTCAATCCAGGTGCCTCAAGCCAAAAAAAGATGTCGAGGCTACACACATCAATACTGGAAGCTATAATGGGCCCACGATTCATGATGACATGAAAAGTAATATTACCTGGATGTTTAGTTGGATTTTTGTAAAACATTTATTTCCCAGCCTTTGAACAATGTCAACTTCAACTAACTGCCATAATGAAAACATCACTGTATGCCTCACCCAGATGACTGGCATTTTTAGCTTATAAGTCACAAGATAAAATAAGAGAAGATATTTCAATTAAAAAATATATCGTGTGCTCCCTATGTATAGTGGCTTGTCCAGGACCAGGTATAAGTATACGCTTTAATGCATAGGATATACAACAAATAATTATACAACCTTTAATACCACCAGAAACAATAACCAAACCATTTGTCTGCAACCCTGATAGTATCTACTTCTAGCCTACACAATGCTATCAAGATCAGTGGGTAGTTCAACCTCGTAAGTGCTAACAACCGACCAACCACATACAAAGTTGTTATTGGCAAGGGCAAGTAAGGTAAAACTCGCACTCCTTACAACTTTATTTATATACTCATGGGCATGATGTTTTTAGATGCTTTATGATGAAATTTAGGAAGATAAACGGTCAAACAAGATATACATCTGATAGGTGCCAAAAAAATGTTTCAATTCTGCAACCCTGTTATTGGCAAGGTCTATTGGGTTGATTCAACGTTTGATGTTTCATATTTTTACTCATGGTTCTTTCTATATGTTTCGTTTGTAACCTTAGAAGAAAAAATCGCTTGTACTTATATGAGTTAGCAGCGTATGAGTTATAATTTTCGTTTGCTTATAGGAGACGTTTGCTTTAGTTATGGGAGAATAAGAAAGACTCCAAGTCATTGGTGATTAACAGATGGTGCATTATAGCATCTTCTCACGGATCGCAACAACGACATCAGAGCAAGCATGATTATAAAAAAAGAAGAGTTTCAAGGGGATTCAAAGGTTCCCATGGTGAGATTTCAATCAATCTGACGCAACTTTGGGACTTTGATGACGATAAAATGAGAACTGGTAGCTGACTTTTTGTCAAGAGCAATGGCAATAATGAGTCAAATATGGTCCTACAGCAAGAAGATTACTAACTAAACCAATGTTGAAAAGGTACTTAATGTCTGACTTGGAAAGTTGATCACATTGTCAATACTATTATGGCATACCTTTTGTGTGTGTGTGTGTGTGTGTGTGTGTGTGTGTGTGAAAGAATTAGGTTTTCAGGTAAAAAATTTATCCCTTAAGAGTGGATTTCTTGTATGCGAAAATGAAGCTTTTCTAGATGAAGGAAACAGAAAGGTATTCACGGTTTATTCACAAACTAACAATAAGGCAGATGATGTGGGGTTCGATTAAATCTTTATAAAATTTGACTGAGGGAGAAAAGTTAAAGGTACAACACGAGAAATAGCAATATTGTTTGATGACTGTGAAAGTGTGATCAAAGATATGAAAACAGGTCAAGAGATCTAAATCAAAAGGTTCTTATTAGAAGTCTCGAATTTGAGAAGTTTTGTTCTTGTTATTAAAAGGAAAAAAAATGTCTCAAAGCTATGGCATTTTCATAAGGGTATGTTAAAATCAAAGACTAATATAAAGAGGTATGGTTCTTGGGTTACCAATAATTGTCTTTCTTGGTTTAAGTGTTATTCCCATGTTCATGCAACATTCTTTAAAGGATCATCGGAGTTTAGAACCTGCTACTTTGAATTAAGAAGGGAGTATTGAGAAATGATTCAAAGTTTTGATGTTTTTATAATTATGGTTATACATGTTTGGATTGTACTTTGTAGTTATGAAGAATTATTTTACTCACTATTATGATTTCTAAGGAGTTATTAGTAGTTAGTTGGTTACTGCTAGTGACTACATAGCATATGAGTGACATTTGCATGTCCCTAGTACTAGGAACTATTACAGCTCAGTACTATGTAGTTGTGCCCCAAACCAATATGTTAGAGGCTTGGAGCGGCTTGGAGCCCACATCCTATGCATGGGTAGAACCAATTAGGCGGGATCTACAATAATAATTGTTCAAGGAATGTACCTCCCGGTTCCAACAGACGACAAGTAGAGTCTATCAGGAGGGACCTACAAGCATTAGTGCATTACTGTAGGGGAATCCTCACATATAAAAAATATATATAAATAAGCAGGGAAAAGAGATTCTTTCGAGCTGTCTGCAGAACATGCAAGCATTTAACGGGTTCTTCTGCATACGTATATAAGCATACTAGTTCTATGAATCAGGTCGACTTTATTTTATATACATTTAGATGTGAACAACCTCAATCCGTTCAGTTTATAATGAAGAGCTAACGGAAACATGGTTAAAATATGTATAGAATGATAACAGTGTTGCTGCTTTAACTTCTACCGAGTATAGAGCATAGCCATTAAAATTCCCATATATTGTCATGCTATAATCTAGAATCTAAGAAACAAACGAAGTTCGCCTATTTTTTTCATATGCTTAAGTCGAATTAAGAACATACGTTGAAGCAACACAGATGACAGAACAAAAGACATCGTGGGCCCAAGATTCTTGATGACATGGAAAAGAGTAAGTTACCTGGAATCTGAATTCCTTTTTTTCATATACCAACGTCCACCTCAGCTATATGCCATGATGCAACCGTCACACAATGTGTCATCTACAACACTGATTTCATATTTTATACGTTAGATAATGTTAAAAATTTAGCAGGAACGTGTTGCTGACGAATGTAAGGCAACAAACTGACATTTTAAGTTAGGATGAGTGGATGACCTTGTACCTGTGGCCTGTCTGCTAGGACCAGGTATTAGTATATATGTATTAATTCATGAGATATGTGGTGTAAACCAAAGCAGAAGGACAATAATGCAGGCCCAGCTACTGTTAATCAACCACCATCTACAAATCTGCAATTATCTACTGCCAGCCTGCAAAATGCAATCAAATGAGTATTAATTATTGGGAAGTCGTAGTAACCAACCAAACTAGTTATTGACACGGGGCAGAGTGTCAAAAGCCAATATATTGTTTTATAAGTGATATTACCAATAATGATCCTAAAAAACAGAGATAACTGCAATCCAAAGGTGTGATAAGCATGAAATTCACAAAATAAACATTGCAACATTATTATTGGTCGTCATTCCTTCTGTTATGCGAGTAACATGTCATCTTTGATATAGTCCATGGTTACCCTTATAAATTATGTGAATCAGTAGCTAACATGCATTATCATCATAACATAGCTCCCATTGTTCATTAGTTCATGTAGTTTTCCAAGAAAGAAAACAAAAGATCCAAACAATGCAAAGATCTATAGAAGAAGTTTACTAAGCATGCAAGGTTAGGGTTAAAATTGTTAAAATCAACCAATTCTTAAATAGTTTTTCGTTTAATGCTTAAAAACCTTTTTTTCACAATGGCTCTCTTAACCTTTTTTTGAATTACTGAAGAAGTTTTAATAGTGGAATTCAGTCAGCAATTGATATAGGTTTAACTTAAATATAAAACAACAAGAATTATCATAGACAAAAAATTTATAAATTGCACCACTATATATCGCTTATCAGTGGTCGACTGCCACGATATTTTGCATATCGGTCAAATATATCGGACATGGTCAAAATCGGCCAAAATCGGTCAAAATCGGCCAAATTCGGTTAAATATCGGTCAAAATCAGCCAAAATCGGTCAAAATCAGTTAAATATCAGTCAAAATCAGCCAAAATTGGTCAAAATCGGTTAAATATCGGTCAAAATCGATGGTCAAAATTGGTCAATTATCGGTAGAAGACATAATGGGAGACTAATAAATAAGTGTATAACTAAAAATAATAGAAAGACTAATAAATAAGTGTATAACTAAAAATAGTAGAAAGACTAATAAATTTAATAAAAATATGTAAATTATGACAATTTATATCAAACAAATGTTAAAATCGGTAAATTTCTTTATAATTTATGGTCTCCGATATATCACTGATATATCACCGTCAAGACTGATATGGCGCTTGGCGGGGGTCGACCGCCACGGTACCGCCGAGGGATATTTACAGCCATGCTACAGAAGAAACCTAAGAGGGTTAATTGATAAAATAACGAGAGTTATGTTAGTTGGTTAAATATAACATAAACAGAACTTAAGGGATGGAAACAGTGCCAATTTTCTTTAAGAAGTAAACCGACAAAAGTTGAAAGTAGTTTGGTTTTTACCATTCCATCAAAGTTATAAAGCAATTTTCTTTAAGATATACAGGATCCTTTGTATGTACTAATGTAGTGACACCAAAATCAGAAAGGGTCAAATCCACATTCTGTGCATAGGTTATTTTCCTTGAACACCCACGGCTTCGATGAGCATTTGTGGGACCTACAAGAATTTTTAATAGAAACATTTATTCAACTACTACTGTTACTACTACAGCATATCTAGAACGTCCTGGAAAGCAGCCTCAAAACAAATTATCTGATGTAAGTATGTAACATCCAAGTATTATGGAACTGGCAACTTGAGAAATGTCAATTGTGCAGATATTGATAAGATAAATAGTTTTATGAATTGACCAAATTTCACTTTCAGAATATTATGGGATATCCCTTGATTTAGTAGCATAACATGGGTAACTGTTTTGCTATTACAATATGTATAATATGATACCAACCACTTAACCAGCCACTTTGAAGTTAAGCGTTCACCACCACTATATATTCTAGACTACTTATTGAATAAAGCATTGCAAATAGATTGAGGACTAACTGACATTCTTTACGTGTTTGCAAAAATAAAATTTTCACATTTGTTTGAGGGAAGCCATTCAGCCAATTCTTTCTGAGTAAATTATATCAATAGAAAAATGAAGTTAATCATTTACGAAGGTAAATGTATCATCATATTTAAGAGTTTTCTTATCATATGCTTACATACTCTACGTACAAACCTGTAATTTAAGCATTTTTTTTTTTCACATGTTTATATATCATATGTTTAAGCGTTTTCTTATCATTTGTTTACATACTCTACAAAGCCACAATCTGTTTAGTTCTAGTGTAATCCCTTCTTGGAAGATTCAAGGCTAGAAGGTCACTCAGCTCCCTAGCCTATATAACTTTTTCTAAAAAGCCTACCAAAAAAGCATTAATGTTGCAAATCGCAAGGTGCTAGTTGGGTGGCGACCCCCTTCTAGCTAGTAATCCGCCTAGATGTAAAATAACAATACATAAAAGACAAAACGCCAAAGTCAAAGTCAAACAATTTACTTACAAAATCTTGGTATATAAAACAACTAACCTGGGGGCCATGTGTAGACCATGTAATCTGGGAAGTATTTAAAGGCTATTGAATCAGATCCTTTTCTAACAATAGTACTAGAAGTCTACAGAAGTAAAAACCAGTTCGATCCCCAGATTTGGCAAACACACAATCATAATAGTTGACAATAAAACAACATTATCATGCAGATCCATTGTTATTTTAAGCATAAACTGTTAAATAAGGTGTTAAGAGGATGCATATTTAATAGTATGAGGTGTGAAATAATGTCTAATAACATCTGTCTAATAGTTTAAGCTCCTTTATTCATAACATTAAAAGTCGCAACATATAATTAATCACCCGGTATAACAGATAGTCTGAGTCTAAACCAAATAAGTTAATCTGTACAGCAATTTCATAGACTGAAAATGAAAAACATATATAGCTCGTGAGAGACTGGTGCTTTAAGGCCCTATTATTATGATTACATCAACCTAGAATCAATACAATCCTTAATAACAACTAACTTCATTCTCTTTTCACTCCAAAACTGGCCATGCAGATAGAGATGCAATCTTACACAATTAGAGTATTGGAGATCTTGCTGTTCGATCATTAGTTATTTGTAAAAAAAAAGTTATTTGATAAAAAGTAACAATAGAAAAAGAAGTAATCAGAGACAGATGTCACCTTATTTGCCTTGCGGGTTAAAAGACATAAGATCATATGAAAAAGTAATTACATGGGTCAATTTTATTTTATTTTATTTTTTTTATTTATTTTTTTTTTTTTAATTATTATTTTTTTAAATAACATTATAATATTTTCCTTGCGGGTGAAGAGATCATTATCTGCATAACATGCAAGCATTAAATAAAAGAGCAACATCTGATAATCCACTTGTGCATACGTAGATAAGCAACCTATCTGCAATTAAATAATGTGTGAAACGATAACAATAGTGCCCTTTCGACTTCCTTAGGGAAGCATACCCATTCAACATCATCAAAATTTTCCCTATTTGTAAATTACATACAAGAAACAAACAAAATTGACTTGGTTTTGTCATGGAATAGCTTAATTCAGGTGCCTCAAGCAAAAACAAATTAAAGGGCCCACGTGTCATAATGAATTGATGACATGGAAAGTTATATTACCCGGATTATGAGTATCAGGCTTCTATTGACCGATAGGTGTCCACTTCAGCTACCAGCATAATGCACACCTCACTTGTGCACATGTGAATAAGCAAACTACTTATTCTATCCAAAAGAGAATTTTATTTGGACTGTAAACAAGTTCAGCTTGTGCAGATAACCTGAAAGTTTGGCCAATTCCTGCAAAACATTATATAAAAAATGATTACAATGCTGCCCTTTCAACTTATCCAGAGACAGTTGATAAGCCTCCAGTGTTGATGTGGGCAGTTTTATGTGCAACTGCCATGGACAAGGGGGTACTAATGGGCTTTCTGAGAAAGTTAGCTAGGGGACTTAACTAGTTGCATTTATTATTATCGTAGTTAACATTTAACTAGATTAGTATTATTTGATTAGATTTCAACTAGGAAGTTTATTATCTTTGATTATGTTAATGTGTTGCACAGAATACATTTAGAGTAAGATTATAATGATGTTGAACAGGTCGATCAGGGAATCATCCCCCAAGGTTGACTTTTGAGGTGAAAACCATGGTAGACCCCTACTTCTCAAAGTGTGAAAGTTATCATTCTTTTGTTGTTTTGATTCATTGTTAAGATTAATTTTAGCCCCATCCTTATGATCATCAGCATACCCATTCTACATGCAAGAACCTATCACATACACAGGTAATGCTAGCTTGGTTCTGTCATGAAATAGTTCGATGAAATTGTCCTCGACCAAAACAAAAACAGATGCTGAGGGTAAAAGAATGTTGAGATGAAAGACATCTGCATGCGAGCAATTGGTCCAAGAAATTTTGTTTTAATTTTCAGTTATCTCTTCTATTGTGATATTTAAAAATCATATGGCTACATGGCTCCGACATAAACCACTTAGGCTGGCCAAATGGTCCAACAAAGGTTGTGCAGTGCAAGACGTAGAATTCAAACATGGTAATGAAGACAACAGTACAGGCATTTTGGGCTAGAGTTTACCTTAAAGATCTGTGAAGATATGGACTGACATAAGACATGATACATCCTCTTATGGCCTAAGTTATTCTAACAACTCATATGTCTACACATTGATTGTTTTAAAAAGAAGAGCTATTGAGAATGCAATGAGAAAAGAAACTTGGGATAAGAACTTGATCAAATTGAACAACAGGGTAAGAGAAGCTCGTCACAATCAGTTGGTGATATGTCCTTGAACATAATCTAAAATTATAAGCAATCTGAAAAGAAAATACATTAATCTTATCAAGCAGAAGAACCATATGATTTTATCACTTGGTGTACAAGGGTACATGTTAAAGACTAATATATAACCGTTGGTCTTCTTATCGTTTAGGTGATTATATATATTCAGACCTTACATCATGGATGTCAGTATCTACCTTGTACAAGCATGGTCCAAGGCCACTGCACACTAAGCTCGTTCCTATAGTGCAGTTCACAGTGGGAGAGGATGATGTTGGCAGCCATCTTTTATGTCTGCTATTGTAAGTAGTAGCTGTCAGAATATGAGAATGAAACCATGGAAACTGGGGAAAAAAACACGCAAATGAAACGAGTACCATAAACCTCATCCCCTCATTTGGAAACCCGTGTAAAATCTGACAAATATTGGAAGAGTTTGGAAAGTACGGTCATATCTTCATTTTGACTCCAAATTCTATTATTATATTAAGCACCAGCCACCAAGGCTATTCATAGAGGGTGAAATACCAAAAGAAGGGCCCAACTTTCTTACTATGAGTATGGGAAAGGTTAGTATCATATTAAGATCGATTTCCACTCACACATTTGAATATGTTAAAAGGTGTTACACACTTACACTATGCTGACTAGATTGGGTCAGGTAAATTCGACAAGGACTCACCTAAAACTTAAAGAAATAAATCTTTGTACTTTGTATTTATATATCTCGACCTCAAGACTCATGACCAAAATTGAGTATTTTGCGACATTCTACATGGTTGTCAGTTAGCTAGCAGGACATTTCAAAAGCTGCTATAATAAGTGCTAACCAATAGAGTACTTCATTTAAAAAAATCCTAGAGTGGAACCAAATGAAACAATTAAACTAGTATCTTGCAACAGGTTCCATCAGAAAACCTGCATATGTCTCCAGATGTCAAACGTGTTACACTAGAAGTTGAACTTTAAAAAAAATCTGGTAACACCAACACCATATCGGTATGGTTCCAAAAGTTGATAAGCTAACTAACATTAAACTTCAGGACTTATGACATGCTTTCCCAAGTCCAAACAGAATAAACCGGCAGTTGCTTAGCCACATACTGACACGGAAGCTAATTTAGATAGTTTACAGTATGTATTATGTTATGATCCCACATCGGCCAAGTATGAGAATGATTGGTGGTTTATAAGTCTAGGTGTCCCCTCCTCTTGCAAGCTAGCTTTTTGATTGAGTTCTACAATTGGCCTTATGAACTGATGCAAGCCTAGTATGGGATAGGTTCATATCATTTGGCATCACAGCCAGCCCTACCTTTCGAGGTTCCAACACTCGGAGTGGTGGCTTAGACTCAACACATAGCCGTGACCAACAAGCTCGAAGTGGTGGCTTATAAAATCTAGGTGTCCCCTCTTCATTTGAGCTAGTTTTTTGGAGTGAATTCTTCACCTAGCTTGTGGCTTGATGCGACCTAGTATGGGAAAGGTTAGTATCATATTAAGATCGATTTCCAACACCTATCTATCACTAAGAATGAAGTCATATCATATTTTAATGGGTTGAACCACATAGATATATTTGTTCTTTCAATTCATTGTCTTTTCTTGTTCAATCCACATCAACTAGTCGTGTTTTTGTAGCTATTCACAAAATAGATATGATTTAGAAATGCCATACAGTGAGTTGCACAAAATATGTCTAATCCTTAGAGCATCCACAATGGTTGCTTTTTGCTCGGGTGGAAAAGGATTTTGTCGTGGACAGTCATGGTCATTTTCTCCATTGTGGTTAAAAAGTGGTTGGATAGAGGTGGGGCGGCTTGCGGTTATAAATTCGTGTTTCTTCACCTCTTTATTTTTTTCCTTTTTTAATTTTTTTATAAAGACAAAGTATTGCACAAGCTCACTATATTGAGCATAAACACACCACAATTGTCCCTAACAACGATGATGTGTGAGGGGTATTAATAATTTAGTAGAGAAAGTGGCTAGTGGTGATGATGAAACTAGCGCAGGGTAAAAGTGATAGGATAGTGGTTGAAAGGGAGGCTCATGTAGCGTTGATGTGGAGTCACAGTCACGAGGACCCTTACGGAGGCCCTTATGGTGATTGCTAGCTCACACCTACTTCAACATATCATCAAATAAATTTTATTAGCGTATGAACTGTTGGTAATGTTAGTTTCATCAACTATCTTACGTGATTGTGAGTTACTTGAGACTAATGAGATTTTCATATTAACCTCGGATACGAGTTAGGGAATGGTGGAGCGCAGAGGTTAAGGGGGTTATGCCCTTTGCAGGTCCAAGGTGGTGCTCCAAATATGTTACTCGTATCTCACACCCAATCCCAACCAACATAACTATTTGTCAACAGTTGTGACGGTTAGTGTCCAACCGATTTTAACCACTCTAAACTATCAACTTTCATAGGTTAATAACAGATTATTTGGTCTAATTTGCCACTAACGAAAACCATCAATTCTCTTTGTTTTGCTTTGTCTTTTGTAGGTCTAGAGTGTTTTGATTGTCTTATCCCAATAGAGATTTTGATTGTCTTATCCCATGGATGATACACGATTGAGTCAAATATCTAAGACTACCATCACACCTAAACCCTAATTTCTTGCTAGAACTTCCAAATTTATGGTCGACCGAACAAAATAATAGTAAAGACTTAATGATATAATGCGCCTTTGTGATACCATTTCTCAAAAACCAATCAACAAATAAAATTTTCTAAATTTATCGGCGACCAAGCAGCAGAATGAGTTAATTGGTGATGGTAATCATATTATATTATACTTACACTTATATACACTTAGAAAAAAATGCTAAATATATGGAACTATGAATAGTGAAACGTTAAGTTGCACCATCTGAAACATAAACATCAAAAAGGAAATCAAGCGGATAGTTATTCTGCCCTAAATCGATTCGTTCGTCGGTCGAAGACATAAAACAAATGATGCGAATGAGCAAACTATCATTTACAAACTAATGAATTAGCTGAGACTAAGTATATATATATATATATATATATATATATATATATATACTTATTATATAATGCATTTTGGCAATGGGTCTCATCCAAAATTAAGATAAGTAACACCAATCAGGTATTGACACGTGTCAATTTTTTTTTTCTTCCTACTTCATATTTCCAACATATACAAACCCCAAAAACACATAGTATACACCACTAAAACACACACAAACTCTCTAAAATCTCTCATCTCTTCCACAATCCAGTCTCCTCCGCCACAACAACCGTCGTTTTCGCCGCTAATCACCGCCATCTGCCAAAAACAATCACAACCAACAACCTCTACTGCCTCCATTACCACCACCGCCTCCGCTGCCATAACCACCGCAAATGAAACCGCGGGAAACTGTTAGAACCAAAAACCGCGGTGAATTTGTTGAATTCCGTTGAGTTTGTTAACTTTCAGTCGAGTTTGTTGATTTTCCGGCGAGTTTGTTGAATTTCCGGCGAAGTTTGTTAGTTTTCCGGTGGGTTATTGTGTAGTGAACTGTTCAGATTGCAATCAATGGTGAATACACTTGGTGTTAATGGTAGATATTATTGCAAGATCAATTCGAAGTTTGGATAGAATTGAAAGGGTTAGATTGCAGCAAACATCTATGGTTGCTGAGGTTCAGAGAATTAATGGCGGTTTGGCAGGTAACAATTACAGACAACCAAAATTACAATATGCACGTTTATCAAAAGTTGAATTTCCACAGTTTAATGGTGATAGTGAAGCAATTTCTGGAAAAAGAAATGTGAAAAATGAAACAAAAATTGATGATAAAAGTCATGTATATGAGGTGTTTGATGAAATGCCAAAGATCAAAAAAACCTAAACAAGAGGGTTCGGTTAAAGAATATTATGAACTGTTTAAGTATTTGACATTAGTTATAGAATTTGTAGAATTTTTAAGTAGAAATGTAGCTATATGATGATGATTATTATTTTCATTGTAGTAATTCGTAGCTGTATGATGAGTATTTGACATTAGTTATAGAATTTGTAACTAGATGAACTATGTTAAGTACTTAAGTAGTTCTACTGTATCCAGGTGTAGTATTGGTTTGACTAACGCAAGGGACTTATTTGTGTAGGACTAATAAGGAGGTAATAATCAGTTGTTTTCTTATTTCACCCGTATATGTGTTTTATAAAACAATGGTCGGTAAAATATCTTTTGCACTTGGGATGGTGAGTTATTGATCACTTATGTTCAGTAGTAGTACTCTACAGGTGTAATTTAGGAGAAGAGACAAGCATAGGAATTTCAAGTATTAAGTTAATGACACTATTTATTTATCCACACAAAGGACAAAATATTTTAGAAATTGACTGCAAAGTCATTGGTATACCATTGGCTACACCTCTTTGGGATCAAAGTGCTAAGAAAATGGGTATCATTTGGAAGAACAAGATTGTGCTGCTATATTTTTATTGGCTAATAAGGTGACGTTTTAGAGCTTACTAACTTTAGAGGTTACAAACTTTAGTTTTTGTCTTCGCTATCGCTGACATTTTAGAAACGTTATTAGAGCGAAGCGACGTTTTAGAGCTTACTAACTTTAGCTTATTGGTTTAAGTAGTGTTTAGGTCTGCACTTTCTATGATGAATGACGCCGAAGAGAAAGGGCTGATCACACCCGGAAAGGTACTTTGTCCATTGAGATTTGTGGAATACATACTATCAACGTTTGATAAACATGTGTACTTAAATTATAAATTGATGATTGTACCAGACGGTGTTGATTGAGCCCACATCAGGGAACATGGGAATCAGTATGGCGTTCATGGCCGCTTTGAAAGGGTATACAAGATGGTGTTGACAATGCCTTCATACACGAGTTTAGAAAGGAGGGTAACAATGCTGTCATTTGAAGCTGATTTGATCCTCACTGACCCGACCAAAGCGATGGGAGGTATCTCTCGGCTCACCCTGCACACACATACAAAGGTATCATATAACTCTGTATACCTTTATTTTAATAACAACTCGACACTCTATACTGAATCTCATTGGCCAATTGCAATGTGTTGCAATAGAGAGGCTCTTTGAATTAGCTCAATTTGTTGGCTTACGAACTTGTTTTACTTTAGAAAAATTCATAAGCTCCCATCAGGCTTAAGTGCTTATCAACCTGCACTTATTTGATCTGATTCGAGCGCGTTTAGGATTGTTTAGATCTAATTTAGATCTAATTTTCGTGGTGTTTGAGTTTCTTAGAACTGGCCAGCGGGTGTTTGGGAGTTCGTTTTGGGACTGTTTGGATTGCTTAGATAACATTTTGGGGCTGTTTGTGTTGCTTAGAATAGATGTGCGAGTGTTTAGGGATTTGATTTTTGTGGGTGTTGGGGTTTTTTGAAAACTGCTATTTGAGGGAAAGAAATGACCACAAGATGTAAACTTTTCTATGCCATATACCAACTTTTTTTATCGCACCGGTGTCCAATACTTCAGTTTAGCCTTTACATGAAGGCCGATGAAACGTGTGCGGAAACTGATCATATACAACTATCCATTACCTAAGGATATCGCTCTGGTATGTATAGTGTAACAAGTAGTGCAAATGGAAAGGATGTGATGATGAATAGATGTTTTCCCTCCTATTGTTAGTTACACGGGTTATTGCATTCTTTTTTTTGGTTAGTCATGGATGAGCTTATGCAGTACTTTTTTTTTTACTTGATGTTAATCATTGTGCTTGACACAAATCATAGCATGTTGATTAATGAGACTACACAAAGTGTTTATTCTAAATTATATCTCACTGGCATATGTGATCTGCATATGTTGCTTATTAATTTCGCTTTCAGTTTGGTTTATTCACGTTTCACATCTCTCATGATTTTCCATGTTTCATTTTGAAGGTGGTTATGATCTACCAACTATGATATGATGTTGGACCAGTAACTTGTAAGAGAACATTACCGGGTCGGGTTCATCCTCGTCATACTCATCATCAAGTTCAGGTTCTCCTGCAAGGTCTTTATCATTAAGCATTGCTCCGCCAGTTAGTTTAAGTGCAAGAACTTCGAGAATACACTCGAGATTTTTTAAATAAAAGAGGACAGCCCAAAACTGAAGTTAAAGCAGCTTCATTGGGATAAAGTAACAGGGATTTCAGATCGTGATAGGATGTGGGATCATCTCAAATCAAGCTCTTCAAGTGAGTCTGTGAACAGGTCTTAAAAGCCTTGTATGTAGTAGTGTTTCTTTGTTTAAGTTGACTTTAATGTTGTGTCGATTCTTGAGTTTTTTCGAGCTATTTCAGTTCTTAAAAAAAAATGTAGTGATTAATTTAGATTATATCTAAAGGATCTGATTTTAATATATGCAAATGTTGACTACTTTTCGGCGTCTTTTTTTATGTACGATATGACGTGTTTTTTTTAGTTATTTGAGTATATTCTTATTAAAAGCCGCTTCTCTTTTATCGATTATTGTGTATGCAGATTTAGGACATACTCCTCATTCAATACCTTCTTATGGTTATGGAAACCCAAGCAAAACAATTGAGATACCAAATCATTGTTATGATTTTCTCGACAAACAAATCATTGTTTATATGGACTTTGTGCACAAAAACTATGTATAGTACTTGATTTTACAGCTTATACCATAGCAAACGGGTCACCACAACTACCTCATCTTCGTCACTGACGTTACACCACGTGGATTGGCCAGGGTCTTCTTCAGCTAATGAGACCTCGTGGTAAAAGTTAGCGTCTTTATGTTGTAATCATGATGTTATTTCGCATATCATATTTTAAAATTCTAAGCACTAGCAATTGTTATCGGTTTTATGAACATATTGACAAATGAAAAAAAAATTTCATTCTCCGCCGCTGTGCGCGGGTATCCTACTAGTATATATATATGCAATGAGATATATTATTAACGAATCGAACGGGAATGAGTTATACACTTAATTAAGCAATTGTAGTTAAATAAAATGTTTAAAAGCTTACCGCGATCATTAATTTAGCCAGCCATTGATAAAATCATCATCAGTAAACACTACACAGCGAATGTCATTTGTAAGCCCTAAAAAGTTTTATCTCAAATCCATTTTATACCCACCGCCTCTTATATTTTCCATATGTATAAAGGGGGAACAAAGATTTGTTAAAGGTTCATCTTGATTTATTCTTGTGAGAAAGGGATAGAAAATTGTTTGGCCATTTTTTAAAGGTTCATCACATAAAGGTTCATCATGAAGTGTTCGTCATAGAATGTTCAGTGCAGAATGTTCATCAAAGTAAGTGTGTTCAACACAAAATGTTCAACAAAGAAAACACAGTTTCAAGTTCATCAGAGAATTATCAGATGGCGAAGTAGGATTTGAAGTGTTTGGTTGTGAAAAAACTGAGTTTGAATGTGTTGTTTGGATGTAACTATTGTGATTTTGTGTTTTTGTGAGTTGTTGTCTTCCGTAAGTCAACCAACTTGTTAGGTTCATCAAGTAATGTTCATCAAAAGAATGTTTGTTATGTGCATTAATCATGTACATTGATACAAATCATTTGTAGTTTTTATATATTTATTGATCTATGTTTATCAGTGCAAAGGTTTTTTTTTTTTTTTTTTTTTTTTTTTTTTTTTTTTTCAATCTAAGTTCATTAATACGAAATGTTCATAAATACTATACCTATGAGCTCATCAATATATGTTCATCAATCATGGTTTTAATATTTATCAATAAATATTCAACAATTATGGTCTGAATGCTTATCAATCATAGTTTGAATGATCAGCAATCATGGTTTGAATATTCATCAATCATGGTCTAAATGTTCATCAATAAAAGTTCATAAAATCTTGATGTTCATCATATCTGGTGGATCGTGGATGGAGGATAAAGGGAGGGAGAAGGAAAGACGCATGTTAAAAGGGGAGACTCTTTTTAGACTTTTTAGAACAGAGCCAACCTTCTATTTAATCCCCGATCTACCCCTCTTACCCCCACCCTCTTTTTTACCCACTTTTGACAAAACACGACAGTGTTTTTATGGTTTTATGTTCCATATCTTTTGTCTTTTATCACTTTTTCTTGTTAAATTTTATATTTTATGTTCCGTACTTTTTGTTTTGTAGTTTTACAGACTTAATTAACACTGCTAAGTTGCACAGAGACGGAAACAGGGACGGGGACGGATACGGGTACCATAACGGCAACATCCTAAAATTCAAGAAACGGGTATGGCGGGGAAACGTCTATGTGTTTTATAATATTTTATATGTTAGTGCAAATATTACGATATTTAATCTATACAGTCTCGTTTGTTTTGATTGATAACAAACATATAACTTGATACATAACGTAAAATGTACAAGTTACTTGTAATCTTATTTTGTCTCAACATACATTCAACACCTCTCAACGTCTCGAGTCATCGTATGCTACAATACAGGTTCGTACGTGTTTGTTATGTTATGATCAAACCCTTTGACCAATCATTTAGACTGACTAAAATACTTTTAGAGTCTTTAAGTATTTTAGGTGTCAAAGTGCACTTTAGGTGTAAAATAGAATAAGTGCCACTTAAGGTGTTAAAGTAATATTAGTAAGTTTTACAAATGATAAAAATGTGATGACATTAGGAATCAAACATTTTTAGTAACTTATTAACTTACTAAAACAACATTACTTAGGTAATATATACATTTAACAAGTTTACTTTTATATTATCTTAATTTAAAAATGGAAATATATATATGACATCATGGTATGCATTATGTGCAATCTTAGAAAGATTTTCAAAATCCCTAAGTTGATTTTTGGAATATCTCTTACACATATGGAAAGATTCTTACACAAACTATCTTGAAGTTGACTTTGAGAATCTTGATTTGACATGTCTAGATATGGAAAGATTTGGTGTATCTTTTGGAAAGATTTAGTAGAAGGTTTTGGTTATATATATTAGCCCATGGTTTTCTCATTCTATGATGAAAAAACAACACACATATAGATAAGTAGAAAATCATGTAGAAACATCAATGAATCACCTTTCCCATAATGATCATAATGTTACTAACTCTCATTATGTTGTAAGCATACTTCATGATCCACCAAGATGGTTAGAAGATCTTGAAGTCATCATTCATTAAAGCATACTTCATGATCCACCAAGAAGGTTAGAAGATCTTGAAGTCATCATTCATTAAAGCATACTAACATATGAAGATTCAAGGGCGCTTGACATCTTCAATGATTGAAGACTTCTTATTCAAGAAGTTCATGTAGATTAGTCATTCATATCCATTAGACTTTTATGTCTTGGATCATCATTGTATCATCACAATCTATTCACCAAACTAGGTTAGATGGTTTATGTGTTTGTGCCATAAAACACAAGGTTTTTATGTTGAGCCACAAAACATAGCGGGAGTGGTTGTAGCCTTGGGAAAGAACTCGACATCGAGCTTAGTGTCGAAAATATTATAGGCGACGATAGGAGTGGTTGTACCTTTGTAAAAGAACCCGGTATTTAGCTTTGTACCGGATAAAGTGTAAGCGACGATTGTAAGGTTTTCTCCGCCGAGAAGGGAGCTTGTTGATCTAGTGAAGTAACTATCGAGTTGAGTACTCGAGGAGTGGAGTAGGGCGGAGAGGAGATCTGTGACCGAACCACTAGCTATAAATCCTCGTGTTCGGTTTGCGCTTTCTTTTACTTATTGCTTTACTTTAATGTTTGCATTATGTGATTGCTTGTGTTGTGACTTGTTGATTGTAATTGGTTGATAACATGTTTTAAGTTATGCTAGTCACTAACTACATATAACATCTTTCATATTAGAACAAGCTAAAAATGGATATTTGATACAATAAGTTTAAAGTTTTTAAACGGTAACATATTCACCCCCCTCTACGTTTTCACAATTGATTTCACATAGTATATGGCAGATTGTCTTCCAAAAAAGATTACACAACATTTAAAAATCTGTAACACCCCCAAAATTTGGTACAGTGGAAGACTTACAAGCTTTCGGGGTGCTACGGGGATTGGTAACATCACAAGTATAGATAGCAAGATAGCATAGATATAAATGTAAACAAAAGTACATATTAAGTCAAAGTTTACATTCATCCAAAATCTTGAAAAAGGAAAGCCCATAATAGATAAAAGTAAATAGGTCCATAAAAAGAAATATCAGAGTTTTATCGATTCCTTAAACTATGCCAAAACCATGCCACTCCACCGAAGTCCAAGCTACGAAAGCAAGCATCTAGTTACCTGAGAAAAACATGCTAAAAAGTCAGCTTACGCTGGTGAGTTCATAGGTTTAAGTTATAAAGCAGTTGTGGACTTGAAGAGTTAAGTGCTATGTGACTAGAGGCAGGCATAGATTTCGCAATTCAACATCATCCAAATCAATTCCATATCAATCGCTATTTAGTGGTCGTAGTGAGTGGGCCCCTCAGCGGTCACTAGCTAGACATACGTTATAGCAAGGAACCACCCATTGCTACCCTAACTAGGCCGGAGATAGATATATATTCTTAGCTAGGTTCCAAGGCAGCCCTAGCATAAGGCAACATCTACCGCAAATCTAACCTTATCTAGCCAACACAATATAGCAAAACAAAAAAATAGTAGCAGGTCCGAGAAAATAGTTTGCATGTTTTCTCCCCCAAGTTTAAAAAGCAATAAAGAACAAGTAAAAGTGGGGCTATGAAACTCACCTCAAGTCGAATAAAGCACAGGTAACAAATGCAAGAGAGTATAAAAGCGGCTAAACGTCTCGGCTAACTACGAACTTGGCACACCTAATCATATAAAGTTTGGCCTAATATCATTTTTCAAAGAGTTTAGTATATTCCCAAAATTTCCTAAAGAGTTTCCGTTTTATCTTTCAAAACGTCCCCTTGAAAACCGTTAATTAACGTTTGGTATCGTCGGGTGGGTGTATGTTAGAGACCAAGTCTCGACTCAAGTGAACTCACGCCATGCAAACAAGTTAAATATGGCCTCATATGAATGAGTCAAGTAGCACATAAATGCATAACGCGTTAAACAAGCCAAGTAGTTCATGAAACATATAACGTCATACAAGTCAAAGCTAAGGTCAAAGATAGACCTTAAGAGTCGATAAGTTCTCGTTCGAAGGGTCAATCTTTTATTAGATTTGTCAACCTGATAAGCTTAACCATTCTTCCGTTTACTTATTGATTCCAACGTTATATCGTATACAAGAGTCGTTGGATACATTTCTCATTAATATTATCACTTAGTACTCTTATCGGGCTCCTATTGGGCTCGTCAGTCCAATAGGTTCAACAACCATACTAAATGACCTATTAATGTTAAATCGATCCGAAACTTCAACAATAAATGAGGTGTAATAAATACTAAAAGAAAACTAGTATCTATCTTGTTTCATGTGCACACGAACATTTAATGTTTGTTTTGAAAACTTGTTATGTTTTATTTCCAAAACATTTCCATTTTAGTCATAAAAACCGATTCGTTTTAATAAAGTTCCCGATAAGTATTAATCTAATTTAATAGTTAATAGTTATCGTTAACGTTATTATTTATTTATTATGTTGCTTAGTTAATAGCATCGAAGTCTTAAGTTTTCTAGTTTCTCATTTCTGGTTTCTGATTAGTTCAAGATTGTACTAAGTCTGTTGAATCATGGGTTACGTTGTTATATACCCATAGTCGTCTCATCCTATTCTTGTAGATGTCGATGTCGTAGTTTATCAAAATCTACCCGGTAGGGGGACACCAATCGTTTGTCTCATCCCATTCTTGTAGATGTCGATACCGTAGTTTATCGAAAATCTACCCGGTAGGGGGCCACCAATCGTTTGTCTCATCCCATTCTTGTAGATATCGATATCGTAGTTTATCGAAAAATCTACCCGGTAGGGGGCCACCAATAGTTTTGGTTAACCTTTAAACTGGTACCAATAGAAATTGGCATAGTAGTAACATCATTCTGGTTAACCTTTAACCTCGAACGAATAGAAATTGGCATAGTAGTAACATCATTCTGGTTAATCTATAACCTTGCTCCAAAAGAAATTGGCATAGTAGTCGTAATCATAGCCTAGTAGGTAATCAGTTGTTGTACCTAGTGTTTATTGAGTTTGTTTGCTCTAGCTGAGTCAACTTAATGGTCACATTAGTCCCAATAGATCTAACAACAATATTCATACTCGCTATGCATAATGCTTAATGGTCTATGATATAGAAACTCTAAATATGACAATTACAGTTACTTAGCAAAAAATAAACATTTGGTTCAGATAAACATGTAGTTGCAAATAATAATGATTTTCAAAAATAGCTAAGCATGTATCTCCCCCAAAGAGTTTAAAACAAGTATAAAAACGGGTCTATGACGCACCGTGAGTGAGTTATCAGCAGTAGTATATGATGATATATAACGTATCGAGATGTCGAAAGCTCTAACGATAATATGGTGCCAAATCCGAACATACAACGCAAGCGGAAGACTTATAAACATAAAAGTTACAGAGGTATTCTAAGAAAAACAAAAGAAATACTAACTATATACAAGATGAAATAAAAATCCAAACTAAATCTAACTGAACCCAAACCCAAGTCTAATCCAGAGCAAATAGGTGTCTAATCATCAGGGCAGTCCACTTAACGCTCCTATGCACTCTTCACTCAATCCCAGCTTCCAACCTAAAACCTGCCGCAGGAAAAGAAATGCGGCTGAGCTTAAAATGCCCAGTGAACAGATATATAACAGAGCGAATAATCGAAACATATAGAAGTATAGGTAAAAGGAAATCAAAAGCTCTTGCTGAAATGGATATCATATGTCAAATGAATGAGCAAATCAACGATCAAGTAAACAAATATCATAAGTCAATTGAATGAAGAACATGAAGAATCAAATGAAAGCATAATCATATAATAATCAGAATCATAGAGCACGTATCAACAAAGGCTTGTCTACCCGAGCCACTCGAATAAACACAAAGAAATATAGGAAAGCCACGAGCCGACCTACCAGAGCCACTCGAATAGGTATAAAGCGCCTACATAATCACATATCTGTCAATTCATAATCCCTGTGAAATAATAAATGTACGGAGAGGGGAGACCTCTAAGTACCAAATGGAGTAGCTAGCTCCCAAATGTGAAGAAGTGTAAGACGCACACTCACATTCACCCTACCAAATCATATCATATCAGAACAGAACCTAGGATGCATCCATACGCCCCCACAAAACAAATCATATATATACACATGCTCGTATGACAAGCATATATACGTATCATAATGGCCAAGAGTACTCATAATCAAATCATATCAGAAATGGGGATGCTGTGGACTAATAACACCGCCACAAATAGTGTCATGCCATTGGTGCCTCAATGACATGCCCATGGTACCTCCATCGGTAGACTAAAAACTCGGGCTTCAGAACAAAAGCTATCCATAATCAAAGTAATCATAGCATAATCAATCAGAGCATATCATCATAACAGAATCTCATATAAATGAGAATAGTAACAGATCATTAAAATAGAAAGGATAGCAAACGGAATCATATCGAATCATATCAAACGAATCATATCAAAGCAAATGAATCAAGTCAAGGATCGAATAGTCATGAGAAATCCCTACTGAGAAGGGATAGAATATATGTACATCAAACCACAAATAACACATCAGAAGACATAAAGATCGGGAGTTACTCCTTCTTCAGAGAATCTGCATGAATTAATGATCGTCTTATTACTTATAAGCTCGTTTTAAATCAGATTACTCATTTTAGGTTTCTTTCTATTTTTAGAGACTTTTCGTTTTTAGTAACTTGTCAAATATAGTAACTTTCTAAAAATAGCAACTCTTCCTTTTATAGTAACTTTCCAGATTTAGTAACCTTCCATATTAAGCAAGTGTCCATAATTAGTATGTTCAGTTTCTATAATTTGTAAATTAGGGTAAGACTTATAATTAGTTAAATTAGGGTTTAATTATGACAAATAGCAAAGTCTAGGGTCTAAATGTATAAATTACAAAGTTTAGGGCTTAAAGCATAATTAATATCATTTATACTAAATTAAGGTTTTAATGTACTAGGTTTACACACACCATAGTACAGATTCCTATGACATATATATTCACACATTAAAACTCTTTTAATCTGATTTACACCCATGCAACGTTCATAATTTAGATGTAATTACTAACCTTGCTATACACCATAACGCCACAAAACATTACACACGGCATAGTCTATAACTCGACACAAACAGTCGCAAAACAAGGTAGTCGATCTCCTACAAATTGTGTTATTGATTTACGTGACTTTCATATACATATGCACGCATAAATTTTAATGTGACACAAGATTTCTACATGACTCATGTGGCGATATCGAGACAGATTAGCATACACATGACAAGGCCTCACATAAATAACACTTAAACGCACCCTTTTTAGACCAACGTTTAAACCAAGCTATTTCCCCACCTTATACTCTTATTAAACCAATTTGTGAAAAAGATGTAGACTTTATTCTACCCCATTCAAACTCATGCACAGCCATGCCCTTTTACAGTCACAACCACGAGACCCATGCATGCAATATGAAACCAAAGAAATTCCCACACTAGCCCTTACACAACTGATCACACACACACACACACACACACACACACACTTATTTTTGGACAGCCACCATACGCATTCCACACATGAAATAACGAACAAAACAACTTAACCCCTTTTTATTCGTTTATAATATTCAGTTATACATGTATGCACACACACTCATTCACAGCTTATCTTCCATTTTAATTCGTATAGAACATGTTTAGCACAAATTTTAGGTCGAGTTATATTAGATCAAACCATGTACACAACAAGATTCGAATACTACATTGATAGATCGATTATATAAGCTTCAATTCTTTATATTATGTGTGGTTTCTATGATTTCATGCGACTCGTTTTCTATCATTTCATGTGCGATTCTTATTGTGGTATCATGTATGTTTTCTTATAGCCGATTCATATTTGTTAACAGATGATAGATTATATGTGAATCAAGAGATCGAAAACGAAAACAAAAAAGAATAAGGATGAAACACAAACCCTTGTCGTGGATAGGATGAGAGAACAAAAACCAATCGGACCAATACCAACAGAATTCAACGTAACCCGATACCCTCTCGAAACTGATCCAGCACACCTCGACCCAAGCACCCTGAAACCAGAAAATGACCCAACCGATCACTACCTTTTTCACCAGCAATACTATGCCAAAACTCCACCCTTTTCTGCCTCTTTTGTACACGTCTTCACAGCTTCGAATCACAAGAAAGATATCAGCCGCTTTGAAGAATTTTTCTAGGGTTTTTGTATGTGAGATTATTTGTGAATTATGATACATACAATGAGAAGGATGGGGAGGTTATAGGGATGTTTTACCGAGCAATAAGGAGGACTCAAGAGACCAGGAATTTTGAATTCCAAAATATATTTATCCCCTTCTCATGCAATGTATTTTAAGTACAAATTATATATTGTTTATATCTTTTAAAATTTTTGGCCTCTATAGACTTAGTTAACGTGTGATGTTTTGTGTAGGACTTAGGTTTATATGTTGTGTACAAATAAAATGATGTTCGGTCCATGATAACTTTTGGGTCGTGTGATACTTCTTGACTAGAAAGCTTGTACGCCGAATTTATATTGTTCATAAGTTACAAGTTCAAGTGTTATGTAGTTTCCCAATTTACAAGGTTCCCATACTTGAGTTAAGTTCACCAAACTTAGAAAATTTCAAATTATATGTAATTTTTAGGAAATACGGATTTTTGGGTTTTACAATTCTTCCCCTCTAAAAAGAAAATTTTCGTTCTCGAAAATTGAAGTCGCAAAAGTTAGACGGAGACGTAGCAAATCACAAAAGAACACCACAATTATCCTCATGCTCGGGAGGTCATTCCAACATAATCTTTACAAATAGAAATTTATCTCATGACTAGATCCCGACAACAAGGATAGCCCCAGGCTCTCCACAGAACACAAATCATAAAAAATCTGATCCAACGAATGCGAAACAAATGCGTAGCAGATGACAGATGACAGATGACAGATGATAGTTGAAATCTCACAAAGAGATACACGAAGCACATATACCTACGAAGAAAACACAAAAATAGTACTAAACGATAAAAATTCATCAACTCCTACCAAATCCTGAACGAACAAAGGAACTTGCCAAAGTCAGAGGAGCAGATACCGAATCATCAAACGTATCAAGAGTCTCATAAAGAGATGGGTAATATATTCGTACCGGCGATCAAAATCACAATTCAAAGTATCAAAACATATCAGAAGGCATAACAGAATAGGTAGAATAATCGTACGGATAAGAATGAATCTAAGATCTAACGTGTCACGAACTAAAGCTTCCTTAAATGCCAAGACGTCTAACTCTTCTATACCCCTTCTGGAAGCGTGCTGTAAAATGTGATTCTCTGTCACGATCACTGTTGGTGCACCATGTAGCTTGAATAATCTTCTGTCGAAAGAAATCTCTGCCGATCTTCCAAGCAAGTCATCCTAGTCAATGCTCCATTATAACTCCACGCGTGTTGTCCTTCTTCCTGTGCGTGGAAATCGCCAATGTAGTCACCACCCTCTTCATACCATCCCGTCCAGCTCCTGCTTCAAGACTCTATACATATTAGTACAACTAAGATGAATAGAGTTGATAGAACTGTGTGCTTTATTTCAAAACTGCTTCCTTCCATCTTCTAACATAGATAATCTTCTATCGTCTTGTTCTTGAGTTTCCTCATGTCTGCCACAGCTCTCTCTCAATTCATGCGTCGGGTAGTTCTCCTCCTACGGTTCTAGCTGTAATGATGCATAACAATGGACATACTTGAGTCTCCTTCTGCAGGCCTGCAGCAGAAACAAATATCTTTCCAGCTTTTCCAACTTCTCTTCTCATTCTTCCTTCAACGAAAGTTACTCTTCAAAAATATCACATGAACTTTCCTCTGGTGTAGAAATATCAATTCAAAAATATGAAGATGATTCTTGTGTTTCTATTTCTTCTATGAACATACCAATATGTCATACTATGACAATTTGTCCAAGTATTCATGAAAGACACTATTTAACAAGTTTATAGAGATAGTCGGAGATGTAGCCAATACAATTGGCATCACGACGCTCATAGAGATTATAATCAATACGGAAGACAATTCTAGGGACATCTTGCTCCTTCACACAAAACATGGTACGATTTAGCTTCCAAAAATCAATCTACAACTTTATGCCATCATCGTTCCCCTCCCTGAATAAAATAGAAGCACCTCTAAGATACTCACTTGCACAGATGAAACCACTTCCTAGAAGCGGCTTCTTCAATTCTTTCCCTTCCACTAATTTCATTCACAATGGAGTTTCATAATTAAGAAAACGTCACTCTTATACAGATAAAGTTCCTGGATCAACCAACTTACTGTTCTCAAGCACTGCTCAAAATATCATATGCTCCCAATAAGTTCAAGTTATATGATGTAACAATTATCACGTTGGCCAGGCATCATAATACATGCATCATATACACATGTCTTTATTGCAATCACATTCTACCTCGAGTCGTGACTAAACAAATTCTCATAACCAGATCAAAACAACCTCACATTCTGATGGTAAGCTTAGTAGTTCATCAAGGAATACATCGCGAAATTTCAAGCAATACTAATAACTCTCGAGGCTGGTTTTATCAAACGAAGTATCTTCACAACCGCGAGGAATTAACTTACGATTTTCCAAAACAAAGGGAATCATTTGTTTACAAGGTTGGGAACCATGGTACAAAATTTTGAGTTTCTCCAAATCGCTAAAGATGACAAATCTAATACGACCATTTTTAGCATCTCGATGTTCACTCAACGAATCCATATCTAGAATAATATCGAATCGAACATTTCCAACGAAAACAGATTAGCAGAACGAACTCCTCTTCAAATACCTTCAAAATGCATCAAACAATTTGGATACTTGTGATGATTAATCACAAGATTTCTCATAGAGATGGAATAGATAGGGAAAAAATCTATAGCTTAGAGGGAAACTTATCAAAAGCAAGAGAAACAACATAATGTGTCGAACATATTGGATTCCTACATACGAAATTTTTTTGAACAGACGAAAGGCATCTAAACGAATTAAAGATCGAAGTTCGAAAGAAAGTGATAATCCTCAGAAAGTGAAACTTATAAGGCATTACTACAAGGTCTCAAGGCATTCTAAACTTATGTTTCATATCCTGATAAGTCTTCTAAATCTCCGAAACGGATGATCTTACAAGGGCTTAGCTAAAAGCAGAGACAGAAATCAGAGTAATGTGGAAGAAAGATAACTAACTAGCGTCTTATCATATAATCTACCCAATCCTCACCGGTCATAACTAAAGTTCCTAAGGGGAGAAACCTAAAGCAAATCCTTCCAAGGTTATTCCATAAGTTTCTAAAGTGCAAACCTAAGGGTCCAAATCTTTACAGGCCATAACTTATGTACTACAAGTCACAGCCTGGGCTCTGATACCATAATTGTAACACCCCAACCCAACATGGGTCAAAATGTCACATTATGGTGCTAAATCCGAACATGCAACGCAAGCGGAAGACTTATAAACATAAAAGTTACAAAGGTATTCTAAGAAAAACAAAAGAAATACTAACTCTATACAAGATGAAATACAAATCCAAACTAAATCTAACTGAACCCAAATCCAAGTCTAATCTAGAGCAAATAGGTGTCTAATCATCAGGGTAGTCCACTAAATGCTCCAATGCACTCTTCACTCAATCCCAGCTTCCAACCTAAAACCTGCCGCAGGAAAAGAAATGCGGCTGAGCTTAAAAAGCCCAATGAACAGATATATAACAGAACGAATAATCGAAACATATAGAAGTATAGGAAAAAGGAAATCAAAAGCTCCTGCTAAAACGGATATCATCTGTCAAATGAATGAGCGAATCAACGATCAAGTGAACAAATATCATAAGTCAACTGAATGAAGAACATGAAGAATCAAATGAAACTATAATCAAATAATAATTAGAATCATAGAGCAAGTATCAACAAAGGCTTGTCTACCCGAGCCACTCGAATAGACACAAAGAAATGTAGGAAAGCCACGAGCCGACCTACCAGAGCCACTCGAATAGGTCTAAAGCGCCTACATAATCACATATCTGTCAATTCATAATCCCTGTCAAATAATAAATGTACGGAGAAGGGAGACCTCTAAGTACCAAATGGAAATGTAAAGAATCAAAAATACAAAAAAAAAAAAAAAAAAAAAAAATCAGAAAAATAGATAAAAAAAATAAAAATTTACAGGTTAAGAAGATGATGAGCATATAGCATAGTGTATTATGGATGACTATGGTTTAGTGGCTTGTGGAAGCCTATAGGATTGGTAAATTGGTTCATGGTTCATGGTGTAAGCTTGGATTACACACTGTAAGCCCTTTGTTCAATTTTTTTTTATTTCACTATTCATGTGCTTTTTATATGCTTATTTGTGCTTATTGACGCTTATTAGTAGTTGTTAAGTCATCAGGAAGCTTGAAATAAGGAGTTGGTTCATTGGAACTCAATTAATAAAAATTCTTGTTTTGACTGCCAATTAGTACAAATTAGCATACTTGAGTATTTGTGGTATTAACCTGCATTTCTGAGCTTATCTCAACTTGTTGGATCATAACTTGTCACTGAAAAGCAGTTTCTAAAAATCTAAGTTTCATTTGCTTAATAAATCATACAAACTAGTCTTAGTAAGGGGTGTTTGGTTTTATATGTTACTCAGTTTGTTTGTGGTCATTAGTGGTTAAAATCAGTTAAAGTAGCTTACATTGGGCTCATATAGGACAGATAAACCATAAAACCTTTAGTTCATTTAGAAAAACGTCAAAATTGGTTTAGAATCTCCATAAGTATCATAACTGTTAAGATTTTAAGATTCATGACCACTCAAATCCTCTCATAATTTGTTCAGCTAGCTTAAAACAGGTTCATTTTAACTTCAAACATCATTTTCAGTAAGTTAGGTTCAATTAAAGTTCATCTTTGTCAACTTAGGGTTCAAAGTGAAAAAGTCAAAAATTGCATAGTAGGAAGAAAATCAGATTTTGCAAGAATTTTCATGATTTTTTTGTATTAAATTAGGCTATGAAATTTTTGGAGGTTGAAATACACCAGCTAAAATACATGAATCAATCATTAGCTTATTTTTTAGAATTTTTATATGGTAAGTGCAACTGCTTATTTAAGGGTGCAGGGCAATTACCCTCCCCTGCACCAGGGCATTTTCCCTAGTTTCTTTGGCTTATTCTGGCTTAACCAGTGGACCCCACCCCTCAAGTATTGTTTTTTAGGTAGCTTATCAGTAGGGCTTTTCAGACCTAGGCTTATTTTGGGCTTCATCTTATTAGATCCTAGCTTAATTTAGCCCTGAAGTTGCCCTGACCATAGACCCAATACTGAGCCACTCAGTATTTGAGCCCAAGTTCATAGCTTCTCCCTGAGCTTATTAATAAGCCATAAGCCCTGCTTATTGGCTTATTTGGAAGTTCACCAGGTCAACTTTGGAGGTCAAGTCTTATTTTAGACCTCCATTCTCTTCTGTGGACCCCACAGAGGACTAAAAGTCCTTGGTTTTGGACTGTTTGGATTTTGTGGTTTGCTTAAAGTGCCTATTTGTTGTTCTGGCTTATTCCTTGTGCTCATTCTGTCCTTTTTAGCTTATTTGTATGCCATTTAGTTGTTTGTAGCTTATTCATTAGCTTATAACTTCTTTGTAGCTTTTTGGTCCAAAAATCCACTTGTATAAGCTTATTAGGACTTAACTGTCATTTTCTTGGCCTTTTATACTGCTTATTAATAAGCTTCAAATAAAGTGCCTTTGTAAAAGTTTACTATTTCCAGTAGTTAAGTAAGTTTGTAAAAGAAAAAATAGAAAAAGACAAAAATAAAAAAAGTGATAGCTTCTATTTAAGCCATTTGGCTTATTTTTCAGCTTATTTAAAAAGCAAATTTCATTTTTATAATTTTCGTAGGTTTCTAATATATTAAAATAGTTTCGGAAAAATTTTCATAATTTTCTAAGCTTATTTAGTATTTATAATAATTAATTTAAGTTTAATTAGTTTTAATTAAAAAAGCCAAATATTAATTTTCCTTCTGCTTATTTATAAGCAATAGTAGCTTTTTATATTTTTCCTATGTCTTATAATTCATAAAGTATTTTTAGAAAAATTTTCAGAATTTTTATTGTTCATTTAGTATTTTTAATAATTAAATTAGTTAATATAGATTTTAATTATTAAATAAGTAAATAATTAGTAAATTAGTTTAAAAATAATTTTTATAAACTTTTTATAATTTTTTAGGATTCCTGTGATGGTTAATTAGATTTGTAAAAATTTTCATATTTTTCTAAGTCATTTTAGTATTTTTCTTAAATTTAAATTAGATATAAATTAGTTTTTATTAATTATTAAATAGTTTAAATTAGTTTTTAATTAATAATAAATAATAAAATAATCAAAAAAATAATTTTCTTTTTAATTAAATTTTCTTTTAATATTAAGTTTGTAAAGTTTCATTTTCACCTCCTGTAGTTTTAATTTGTTCAAAACCCACCTTTTATCTGTCTGTAACCGTTTCTGATTTTTAATTTGATTTACGTTTATTTATATCCGTAATCCTGTTATTGTTTATACTATTTCTTTATCTTAATCCCAATCAATCAGTAGTGTAATTCAATCCAAATCATTATCTGTTACTATTCCCAATCACTGTATCCCTCAAACGTTTTCAAAAACACAATTTCAATATTTGGGACTTAACGACCCGGGGATTTCCCTGTACTTCCATGGATTTTATATCTTGCACTTTCTCCCTTACTGCTTGACTTGTTGACCATTCTCGGTTAATTTGTGAGGTTGGTTTTGGGGGAATCAAATTTTGGCGCCGCTGCCGGGGAGGTAGTTGCGTGTTTGAAAACGTTTTTAGGTTTAGTGATTTTTCAAAACCCTCCTTGTTCAAATTTCACCACTTTGTAAATTTTTGTAAAAATTTTAATCATATCAATAAGTTCATTAACACTTTTCCTAAAGTGTTAACAAAAAAAAAGCATAAACAACAAAACAAATCGTGAAGTTAAATTACTTCGTATTCTTTAAGATTACAACCTACACAGGTGGTGAACGGAAGTTCTGACATTAAATTGCGAACTGAAGAGAGATCCATTCTTCTCTCCCACCACCCTGCGAGTAATTTTAAAGGAAACAATTTCGGTTAACGAATCGATATCAAAAATATTTCCAAAAGTTTTTCACACACACACCCAAAAAGCCAAAAACATTTTGTTTTCTGTTAATAATAAATACATAAAATACACTGTCGAAAACCAAGGCTGAATACCTACCAACTGGGGGTATGAACATTAATAAGTTCCCAAACTAAAGATTAAAACTTGCCTTTGTATCCTTGTGATTGGTGTACCTTTTTCAAAGAAGCCAGTCATACTGTGATTATTGGTTTAACTTCCCTGTTGTTTTGCCTCGGTCTTGTTTTAATTGACATTGTTTTTAGAGCATGCGCACTCGTTCACAAAAAAAGCGTAATCGTCAAAGAAACGTAACTGAGTTACGTACAGTTATTGAAGAACCAAAAATAAGAATGGACGACGGGCCCCCACCACCCCCACCTAACCCTCCCAAAGATGAGGCAGCTCCCGATTCCCGAACGATGGAGGAGTTATGTCAGCCTACCATGCACGGGAGAGGTGGACCTATTGCACCACTCACCATTGAGGCCACAGACTTTGGCCTCAAGCACCACATGATCCAACAAGTCCAAAATTCGTGTCAATTTCACAGATTTCTAGGTAATGATGCTAACAAGCATCTCGATAATTTTTAACCGTCACCCAGATCATGAAACAAAATGGCGTCACCGAAGACGGCCTTCGTTTGTATCTCTTTCCATATTATCTCACTCATCATGCGACTTCCTGGTTCGATCATCTTCCGAAGAATTTGATCCACACTTTTGATGAGATGGTTACCAAATTCTTGGCTAAATACTTTCCACCATCTATGGTAACTAAGCTGAGGAAAGATATCAGCAACTTCAGACAGCGTCCTGACAAGTCCTTATTTGAGGCATGGGAACGCTATAAGCTTGCTATTGATCGGTGTCCCAATCATAATATGCTTCTTGTCACCATTATAGATACCTTCTACAATGGTTTGACACTTCGTCACCGTGACACCATTAATGCTGCTGCTGGGGGCACCTTTATGAAAAGGTCCCCTGAAGAGTGCTATGATTTGATCGAGAACATGATTGCCCATCACAATTTCGGGGATTCCTCAGCTGAGAGGAATGACTCATGTAAATCAGTCACTCCAGCAAACAATAATATTGCTGTCCTTGCTAAGAAACTTGATGATTTGTCCACTACAGTTTTACGTTTCCATCAGACAAATCAAAATCATCACGTCAAAGTTGTCAACCCAAGTAGTGAAACTTGTGGTGGTCCCCACCCGTACATTGAGTACCCAGCCTCCGGTGGCTTCACTCATGAAAACATGTACGCAGCTCAAGGTTCCTATAATGTGGGAGGTAATTCCAACCAACCACAAGGGGACCGTAACCTTTTGAGCTATCGTTCCAATAACTACCTTGGACCACCCAGGTTTAATCAATCTCAGAATCAGAATGTTCAAAACCGGAATCAAAATTTTAATCAAAATCAAAATCAAAACCGAATGAACCAAGGTTTTCAAAACAAGGGAATTTCCATTCCGATCACAATTAGGCTTTTCAAAACCAAGGAAATTTTAACCGTAATCAAGGTCATAGTAATTTTAATCAGGGTAATAATTTCCAACAGGGTAATTTGTGGAAAACTAGAAGGGGGTTGAATAGTTTTGCGTCTTTTTTGTTTAATAAGAATTTGCTTTTCAAAGAATTGATGGTAATTGTAAAAATCTTTGAAGCTAAAGTATAGATACAAACTAATTCACATATATCATATATACACTACTTATTTAAAGTGTTGAATAGAAATTATAATTTCATATATCTCACTTAATTACAAGTTTGTACTAATATAGATATATGTGTTTTAGTAATTGTTTATACTTATATTTTACTAAAGTATAATTAATGTTTTAAATGGAACCTAGTTTGATCTTTATGTAAAATCAATATATGCACAACACACAATATTAACAATATATGAAAAGCTAGTAAGTAAGCAAGCAAAGAGTAAGAGATGGAAAGATCAAACCGAGAGACAAAGGATTTATAGTGGTTCGGCTACAAGGACACCTTCCTTGCCCTACTCCACTCCCCGAGCACCGAACTCGAGAGTTTTCTTCACTAAGTCAATAACCTCCCTTATGGCGGAGAAAACCGTACACACCAAAAGCTTACACAATTAACGACACAAAGCAAGATGTCGAGTTCTAATCGTAGCTAGAACCAATCTCACACCAAATATCACACCACTTCTTCTTCAAACCTTTGCACTACTTCAATACTTCTTCACACCACAAGTATCTTCACACCTTCAAGGCACTAATGTCTTGACACCTTCAAGCCACTAATGTCTTCACACCTTTAAGGCACTAATGTCTTGACACCTTCAAGTCACTAATGTCTTCACACCTTTAAGCCACTAATGTCTTGACACCTTCAAGTCACTAATGTCTTCACACCTTTAAGCCACTAATGTCTTGACACCTTCAAGTCACTAATGTCTTCACACCTTTAAGCCACTAATGTCTTGACACCTTCAAGCCACTAATGTCTTCACACCTTCAATCTACTAATGTCTTCTAGTCTTCTTCACTTGGAACCCTTAATATCTTCACAACAAGTCCCTATTGCTACAATCTCCTATCACCAATACTATCTAATCCTTCTTCTTCACTTCAAGTTCCACTTTACACTTACAACAATTCTATATTCTTCAACTAAATCTAGCTAACTAATACATACACCTTATTCACCAAAGAATGAAAGATTTACAAGAAAAGATAAACAAACAACTTAGATAGCAAGATGATACTAAGTTGTAATACTTCTAATAGAAGTATTCTTCTCTTTGCACTTTGAATGTTGAGGCTTGAATCACTTTGAAACAAAGATCAAAGTATATAAGATCAAAGGATTTTTAGAGAAAGGAAATGGATGTTTAGATTAGAAAGTTTCTAGTGCTAAAAGGTGAGAAAAATATGTGGAATGATCCAATATTTATAGGGCCAGATTTTACTGTTCGGGAGCGTGCCGGTCCCCTTAATTATAGGCTGGTCCCCTTAATGATTAAGGGGGCCGCCTAGTAAAATTAAGGGGGCCGCCCTCCTGAACGTTTGAAAAGTTTTTCTGGATAAAATTTGCCCTTTTTGGTTGGAAATTTGAAATCACATTTTTGTGGTTTAATAAAGCTATACCAAAAATGATTTACAAATATGTATAAAATGTTAAAAACATTTTATAAAATGTTATGTTCTTAAGACAAGATTTCCTTTGATCTTATAATGCACTAATCACTTTGTTTATTCATACCTTAAGTGATTAAATGGTGAAAGTGAGTATTTACTACTAAATACTTGTTTACGTCATAACCTTTGGTTTGATGAGTTTTCGTTTTGTGATTATCAAAACATAGAGATATCGAAAGATATGAATAACATTTTTAGTCATTTATTTATATCAACAATCTCCCCCTTTTTGATGATTACAAAACCTAAACTCATTAAATCCAAAAATTAATTTTTTTTAGACAAGTATTTAGTGAGTTTATATTCACTTCTCCCCCTTTTTGTAAAATCAAAAAGGTTTAAGCCAAAAGAAAAGAAGCTCCCCCTTGATGTATGCTCCCCCTCGTTTGAGAGCACCAAGGGTTCAAAAAAAATGGGATTCTTGCAAGAAAAATATTAGAAGCACAAGCATAGCACAAGCAAACACATATCTTATAATACTAACAAGTAATAAGCATGGCAAAAGATAATGAGGAACACATATTAAGTCATTCATTGATAGAAAATGATTATGTCAACCCATAATCATTGTTACAAAAGCCGTAAATATAGAATACTAAGACTAAGTATAGCATCCTATTGTGCTAACAAGGAGTGTCACCAAACTTTCTTGAATCCCAAAATGGTTGAAAGGTTTTATTTGAAAATGAGAAACATAAGCATGTAAAATGCTTAGTGGTTTAGTGGAGATAAACTTTTGGTTGCATGGATGTTGGTGAGTTTGGAGATGTGGAACTTGTAGGTGGTGGGTTAGAGATAGGGTTTGTTGATTGAGGGTTTTGATGTTGTTCAAGTGATGATGTTTGTTGAGATCTTGTAAGAAGATACTCAATCCAAGTGAAGTGCTCATTCAAGGCAATGGTTTGTTGTTGAAGGAAGATGCAACAAGGGCAATTATTGACATGCTTCTCAACTTGGTTGATGTTGTGTGGTGATGATGGTGAGCTTGATTGGGTTGGATCCAAATTGCGTTGCACAAGATGTAATGCTAAAAGAGCACTAAGCTCATGAGCCTCTTTTAGCTCCTCAACGAACTTCAAGTGTTCGGAGGAAGGTGATGATGGTGGAACATGGTAGTTGTCTTGGGTGAAGGTTTGAACATGCAACATAGGAATTGCATGTGAGGTTGTAGGATGTGGTGGTGGTACTCTTGGTGGTGGAGACATGGTTGAGCTTGGGTAGTTATGAAAACATGAAATGGGTGGAAGAGGTTCTCCAAGAGTGAGTGGTGTTTTTGTTGAATGAGCAACATGTGAAGTATTGATTGAGAGATTGGGATTGTTGTTTTGGGATTGAGCATGCTCATCATAAGAAGAAGCATGAATGAGGGAATGAGTGGGTGATAGGTTGTGTGATGAATCATTATTGTGGGTTTGAGGTTTAGTAGTTGGTTGACTTGGAACAACATCACTTGAGTTATGACAAGAATCAAGTTTCCTCCTCCAAACGGGTTTGACGGAGATCCTTGCGGTTCTTGAAATTTTAGGTTTTTGGTTGTTGGGAGATGACATGTTTGGGTGTGATGGCATTAATGATGGGAAGAGGGTATTTATAGTGTATGAGAAATGTGGTTTAGGAAGGTAAGTTTTGAGGGATAGCATGGGACAAAATATGTTTGTGAATTTTGGGAAGTATAGGCTGAAATGGGTCAAAAAGTGATAAAGAAAACAGTATCCCCGACCATCAGATGGCCGGTCCCCTTAATTAGGGGCCGGTCCCCTTAATCATTAAGGGGGCCGCCTTATATAATTAAGGGGGCCGCCCATCTGGTGATTCCCAGAATGCCAGAAATGGGTTTTTGGCAGAAAATTTTCAAAAAGGTTGTGTTTTTGTTTTTGGATTCAAGTAAGTTCAACTCTTTGAGGTAATATAGGGCATACTATTCATGAATGTAGAGAGTGATATAGAATTCATTAAAATAGGCAATTAATTTCTAATAATCATGCTATCTATTAATTTATCAATTAAGATATGCAACAAAGGAGACAATAAGCCAAATAAGCTAAATGAACAACTATATGAAGATGATAACATTTAGCCTAGAGCAAACATGTTGATGATTGTTAACAAGTAACAAATAGGTGGATATGATTATATGGACTTCAAGACTTGTTACAAACAAGATCCATATGGGCAAGTCATGATTCTCATGAAATGATTTGATTAAATTGTGAATGTCATTTCCAATAGAAATTTATGACACTTGTGAGAAAGTTAAATGTGTTTTAAGCAAAACGTTTTTAGTTTTATTCAACAATGTTTTGAAGTAAATTCAAGTATGCATTACACTAACATAGATTGAATTTTGTTTCTTAACGTGTAACAAAGAAAGAAAAAAAAATTTCAATCTTGTTTTTGATTAAAATAATGGTTATGAAAGAAATTTTAGTCAAATAAATTGTTAAAGAAAATATTTCATTCAAAAAGAGAGAAGTTTTGAACATGATGTTTTGATCATGATAATCAAGAAGTTTCAAGTGAGGGATTTGATATGGAAACTTATCATGCTCAGGAGAATCAATTAAGCCCATCGTCACACATAATCATCTTTAATGATACCTAAAGATATTAAAGTGAAATGATAGATATTTATGATCTAAATGCAATGGGACAGGAAGGAGCAAGGTAAATAGTTCATGAATACAAGATAGACATGTGTATATATATATATATATATATATATATATATATATATATATATATATATATATATATATATATATATATATATATATATATATATATATATGTGTGTGTGTGTGTGTGTGTGTGTATATATGTATACAAAGAACATCATAATATCAAGTTGCAAGCAAATATCAATTATAATACATCTATTAATGCAACTAGTAAGATCATATAGCATAAGTGGAAGGGTTCTACTATAGATCATAGAAGATTAAGAAAAATGATAATAGACTAAACAACAAGAAGGTTAATAATGCTAATATCATGTATGCATATATTAGTGTTAATAATCTAAAAGCATGGCAACTTATCAGTTAAATCGTATTGACACACTAATTAAAACATTCTAAAATATAATGTAACATTGACAAGTTTTTGAAAAGAAAACTTATCTCAGGTCCAGCTTTTCAAAAAGAGTGGGCATGACGGTGATAGAAGAAATCTTAAGAGTTAGTCCAAAACATGTCGAAGTAGCCAAGTAATATTCCCATGAATAGAAATCAAGGGAACTAGATCCGAGATGCTCAATCGATCACACCAATCATCACAAGTCGTGAAGGTTAATAGAAGTAGCACGTAGGAGGCTTCAACTTGAAATAGTAACGGACACACCATGATACCAATGCTCCAAGAGTGAATAGCACAATGCCGAGACAAGAATATTCCAGCAAGAACGTCATAGGCGAAACATTTGCAGAATGTGAAACAACGTGATAGAAACCAATATTCGTCAAAGGTAATAGAGCGAGATGAGTAAATCAACACGTAATAGACTCTTCACTCGTTAATTACCTAAACATGATAAACAGCTTGGTACCCAGATTCTCATGGGTCCTAGTTGGTTAGATGAGAACATCCATTGCATTTGAATGCACATGATGGGGATGTCATCGATAAGTACAAGAATTCATCAATAGTTTGTTTTAATTAACAAACAATGACTTTCTTGACTAGAATAATAAGTAATGAATGTTAATAGTATTAGTTCTAAATTTATTCACTAGATTTAACAAATTTTATTTGTTTTAATGCATTTGTTGAAGGATCATTTACGATAAATCCTAACCCGGTTTTATCATAAAGTGGCTTTTGAATGTCGAGAAGATATTTTAAAGATTTAGAGCTATTTTCGAATTTTGCCAATGTTTTTGCTTTTTCATTTTCAATTTTAATTTCATGTTTGTAGTCTCGACATTTTTTACATTCAAGATCGATTTCAATATTACTTTTAAGTCTAGACATTTTATCTTCTAAAATGATTTCTTTTTCAAAGTTGTTTTCAGCGGATGTTGAAAATTCGTTCTCAAAAATAATTTTTGAGTCAATGTTGCAAAAATGTTTGAAGTTGTTTTCCATTTTTAAAAATTCTAATATAAATTGATCATAGCAAAAATGTTTAGTTTTGGATTGTACCTTCTTTGTAGTTGTACATTCCTCACATGCTATACGGTGATCAATTCCATCTTCCATGTCGCTCCATGTTTTGTTTGTAGTTTCACTTAGATCTAGAAACATGTAGTTCTTGCCATCAATACTTGTGTTCTCATTTGTTTGAATATTCTCATAAGCCGTATTATCATCGTCTTCTTTGCACTTGTTGCACCATGATTTATTCACGCTCTTTCTTCGGATTTGGCTCATGTATTCTTCGTTGTAGATACCTTCAATGATCACATTTGAACTAGTAGTACATGTGTTTATTTCAAATAAATATTTATTTACTAAATTTTCTAGATTAACTATTTCTTGTGCAATATCAAGTTTATCATCTTTGGTTTTACATTCTTCTTGGTGAATCTTTAAAAGACATTTCCAAATATCATTTGCCGTTTTACAACGAAATAATCTTTCATATTTAACTTTTGGTAGAGTTTTGAAAATAAGTAATTTGGCTTTAGTGTTTTTATCAATTTTAGTTTGAAGATTATTATTTTGATTTTCAAAATCTATTTTGGTTGGTTTAAGATCACCAATTGAAATGATATGCCAAAGATCAAGATCTATTGATTTCACATAATTTTCAAATTTGTTTTTCCATTCAAGAAAATGATCATTTTCAAATAAAGGTGGTTGTTGTGCAAATTTCCCTTCTTCATATTTTTCAAATTCCATCGATCGTTGCAAGTTTTAAAATACAATCTATTTTAAAAATCTTGCTAGACGTGGCTCTGATACCAATTGTGGAAAACTAGAAGGGGGGGTTGAATAGTTTTGCGTCTTTTTCGTTTAATAAGAATTTGCTTTTCAAAGAATTGATGGTAATTGTAAAAATCTTTGAAGCTAAAGTATAGATACAAACTAATTCACATATATCATATATACACTACTTATTTAAAGTGTTGAATAGAAATTATAATTTCATATATCTCACTTAATTACAAGTTTGTACTAATATAGATATATGTGTCTTAGTAATTGTTTATACTTATATTTTACTAAAGTATAATTAATGTTTTAAATGGAACCTAGTTTGATCTTTATGTAAAATCAATATATGCACAACACACAATATTAACAATATATGAAAAGCTAGTAAGTAAGCAAGCAAAGAGTAAGAGATGGTAAGATCAAACCGAAAGACAAAGGATTTATAGTGGTTCGGCTACAAGGACACCTTCCTTGCCCTACTCCACTCCCCGAGCACCGAACTCGAGAGTTTTCTTCACTAAGTCAATAACCTCCCTTATGGCGGAGAAAACCGTACACACCAAAAGCTTACACCAATTAACAACACAAAGCAAGATGTCGAGTTCTAATCGTAGCTAGAACCAATCTCACACCAAATATCACACCACTTCTTCTTCACACCTTTGCACTACTTCAATACTTCTTCACACCACAAGTATCTTCACACCTTCAAGGCACTAATGTCTTGACACCTTCAAGCCACTAATGTCTTCACACCTTTAAGGCACTAATGTCTTGACACCTTCAAGTCACTAATGTCTTCACACCTTTAAGCTACTAATGTCTTGACACCTTCAAGTCACTAACGTCTTCACACCTTTAAGCCACTAATGTCTTGACACCTTCAAGTCACTAATGTCTTCACACCTTTAAGCCACTAATGTCTTGACACCTTCAAGCCACTAATGTCTTCACACCTTCAATCTACTAATGTCTTCTAGTCTTCTTCACTTGGAACCCTCAATATCTTCACAACAAGTCCCTATTGCTACAATCTCCTATCGCCAATACTATCTAATCCTTCTTCTTCACTTCAAGTTCCACTTTACACTTACAACAATTCTATATTCTTCAACTAAATCTAGCTAACTAATACATACACCTTATTCACCAAAGAATGAAAGATTTACAAGAAAAGATAAACAAGCAACTTAGATAGCAAGATGATACTAAGTTGTAATACTTCTAATAGAAGTATTCTTCTCTTTGCACTTTGAATGTTGAGGCTTGAATCACTTTGAAACAAAGATCAAAGTATATAAGATCAAAGGATTTTTAGAGAAAGGAAATGGATGTTTAGATCAGAAAGTTTCTAGTGCTAAAAGGTGAGAAAAATATGTGGAATGATCCAATATTTATAGGGCCAGATTTTACTGTTCGGGAGCATGCCGGTCCCCTTAATTATAGTCCGGTCCCCTTAATGATTAAGGGGGGCGGCATAGTAAAATTAAGGGGGCCGCCCTCCTGAACGTTTGAAAAGTTTTTCTGGATAAAATTTGCCCTTTTTGGTTGGAAATTTGAAATCACATTTTTGTGGTTTAATAAAGCTATACCAAAAATGATTTACAAATATGTATAAAATGTTAAAAACATTTTATAAAATGTTATGTTCTTAAGACAAGATTTCCTTTGATCTTATAATGCACTAATCACTTTGTTTATTCATACCTTAAGTGATTAAATGGTGAAAGTGAGTATTTACTACTAAATACTTGTTTACGTCATAACCTTTGGTTTGATGAGTTTTCGTTTTGTGATTATCAAAACATAGAGATATCAAAAGATATGAATAACGTTTTTAGTCATTTATTTATATCAACATAATTTTCAACAAGGAAACAATTTTCATGGTCATAATAATCAAAATCAAGGGAATTTTCAATACAACCGAGCTCAAAATATTCCTAACCAAAATCAAGCCGTTGTTCCAACTGGACCATCATTCGATGAGTTGTTGAAATAGTTTATGAAATCCCAAGAAGAAATGAACAAATTATTGGTCATCCATATCTCAGAACTTAAGAAGTCTTTAAATGATCGACCCTCGGACTCAGGTACACTACCAAGTAACACATTTGCTAACCCGAGGGGCGATGTTAAGGCGATCACAACGAGAAGTGGAGTTTTTTATAAAGGACCCATGACTCCGTCTACCTCTTCTCCTGTCCAGGTAGAGGAACGTGACACTGAGGCTACAACGGATACGGTACTTCCTACTAACAACGGAGGTACCAATGACATCCCTCCTCCAGTTATCCTAGTCCCGATCCGTAAAACAAGGGTCGTATTTGAACCTCCCGAGAATCCTGTTGAAAATCCAAAACCCTACCCGAAACCTTCAATTCCATATCCATTACGTTTACAAGATCAAAAGCTCCGCGAAAAAGCAAATCATCAAATGGAAAAATTCTTTCAAATTTTTCAAGATCTTCATTTTGATATCAGCTTCACGGATGCTATCCTCTTAATGCCCAAATTTGCATCCACAATCAAAAACCTGTTAAGTAACAAGGAAAAACTGTTCGAGATGGCAAAAACTCCTCTCAATGAAAACTGCTCTGCAGTTTTGTTGAAACAACTTCTCGAAAAGCTGGGAGATCCCGGGAAATTTCTCATTCCATGTATATTCCCGGGAATGGTTGAATGCTATGCCTTGGCCGATCTTGGTGCTAGCATCAACCTGATACCTCATTCAGTGTGGAAGAAACTATCTCTTCCAGAACTTAATCCCACCTGTATGACTCTTGAGCTTGCAGATCGTTCAATATCTCGTCCCCTCGGTATTGCCGAGGACGTATTTGTCAAAGTGGTGAAGTTTCATTTTCCAGCAGACTTTGTGATTGTTGATTTTGATGCAGATCCAAGGGTTCCTCTCATTCTTGGATGAGGATTCCTTAGGACGGGTTGTGCTGTGATCGATGTATTCGATGAGGAAATCACATTACGTGCTGGTTCCGAAGCCATAACCTTCAACCTTGATCAAACCTCGAGATACTCCTCGAATTATGATTCTAAATCTTTTAACCGCATCGATGTCATCGATGTTGCAACCGAGGAGTACTCTTAAGAAATTATTGGTTTTGCTGATGATTCTTTGAGTAGCAATCCCACTCCCTCCTCTCATCCCATAATTGCTAATTCTTCTCCTTCCCTCACTCCGTTTGAGGGAAGTGACTTCTTCTTGGAGGAAATAGAGGCCTTTCTCCGAAGTGACTCAATTCCCGAGGGGATTGACAACCAAGAGATTGACCCGGAAAGGGATATACTTCTCCTTGAGAAGTTACTCAATCAAGATCCCTTCCACCCTCCCGTTCTTTCACATACACTTCATAAAGAGGAAATCAAAAATGTTGAGAAAACTAATGATTTCCCTGAGGTCGAGCTTAAGGACTTACCTCCTCATCTTGAATACGCATTCCTTGAGGGTGATGATAAATTACCCGTCATAATAGCAAAAGACTTAAAAGATGAGGAGAAAACTGCTCTCATAAAAGTCGTGAAATCTCACAAGCAAGCAATTGCTTGGAAACTCTTCGATATTAAGGGTATTAACCATGAATTATGTACTCACAAAATCTTAATGGAGGATGATTTCAAACCAGAAATTTAACAACAGAGACGGGTTAATCCCAAAATTTATGAGGTTATCAAACAAGAAGTTCTCAAACTTCTTGATGCCGGATTGATTTACCCTATCTCTGACAGTCCTTGGGTTAGTGATGAGTTCATAAAAACTCATCATTTCTGTCAAATCTGAACAATAAAAACATGTAAAAACACTCAGAAACACCACAAAATATTACAAATATCCTTAGAAGGTGTTTTTATATATTTCAGACATAAAAGAATTGAAAACAAGGGAAAAACGGGCAAAGTTTACCAAATTGTCAAAATCAGTCCCTGAACTTTCCAGAAATGTCAGAAATGGTCCCTGGATGATTTATTTTAAAGAAAAGTCTCAGGAATCATGAAATAACAATTTTTACCATTGAAAGTTCAAAATATCAAAATTGGCAAAACAGGTCCCTGCAGTTTCAATATTGACAGAAAATACCCCCAGTGTTCAAAAATGGAATTTTATCATTAAAAGGTCCTTGGTAATTCACAAATTGACAAATTTGACCCCTAGATGATAAATTCATGAAATTTGCAAAACAAGTCCCTACACTTTGAAAATTGGCAAAATTGGTCCCCGGTTATTTTAAAATTTGGAAAAATATTAAAAAGGTCCTTATAATATTTTTACATGGCAAGAAAGGTCATTTTTGATAAACTTTGGAACAGGTACAGGTTTAGTCCCTGGAAAATCAGAAATAACAACAAAGGTCCTTGGGCTTCTAAACTTTACAAACCATACGGATCCAAAATAAAAACAATCTAAAGTCAAAAATCCAATCCCAAAAATAAAGCCTGGTCCAAGTTATATCCCAAGCCCAAAACTCAAAAGCCCATTTCCCTTTATTAATAAAACGGGGCATTGACCCGCGTTAACCCCCATCACCTCCAACCTCCACTCCACCTCTGCTACTACCACTGTTCACACCATCCACCTCCACCTTACACTATCACCACCTCACTTGCCCTCTGTCAAGCCCACAAACAAACCCTTTCCCCCTGGTTTTGTACCAGGGGAGGACATGTGTTAAAGCTACAACCTCTGACTCTCCTACACCCTGCCATGCCTTACATCCACCATCCCCAGCTCATCCCTACATCCCAAATTGTCCCCTACATCTCCACAACATCCCAAAGGGCATTAATTGCCCTGAAAACCCTACAAGCAGCCTAGAATACTTTTGGCGCCAAAAGTAAGTTTAAACGGCCCTGATGAAATTGGACACATCCAAGGGCTAAAATGTGGTAGGATATTATCAGCAAGACACCTGGAACAAGTTTGAAGGCTTTAAAAGAGAAGAGAAGCAGAGATAGATAGAGTGTAGTTTTAATTTTATTTCATGTATGTCGAATAGTTTAAATCTATAGTTTCAGTTTAATTTCAAGCTTTCAAGCATTAAGTTAAGTGTTCTCAGTGTAAAATAAACTTGTTTCAATATTTAATTTCAGTGTTTAGTACCATTTTCAGTTTATGATTCAAAGTTACCCCAAAATCTCATTTTATTGTGTTGTTGTTTATTCTTGTTGTTTTGGACTTATAAGCTCATATAAGCTCTAAACACAACTTTTATAAGCTGTTAGAAGTTTAAGGAATCAGTTTACTAAGAAAATAAAAAAATACCAAAAATATAAAATAAATAGAGTAAAAATAAAAAATCAATGGAAATGAATCAAGAAGCATGGAGCAAGGGAAATTTTGGATTGCCTCTGGGTTAGAGACCTTGTGGAAGGTTTATAGGAGTGGTAATTATCCCTGGTTCATAGTTTAAAGCTGGATTGCAAATTGTAAGTTTATTTCTAATTTTTAGTATTTTATTGTTCCATTGATCTATACCTATTCAATCTTGTTTCTATATGCTTATTTGCTAATAGTTAGTTAGTATATCAATTAAATTAGACTGCTTATTTAGTATATTTCATAGTTACTGTGTATTTCATTTTAATAGTCAAAATTAGTATCTTAGTGATTTATGGATAAATGATGTTATTATTGATGTTTCCGTGCTCTAATAAACTTAACTCATCATACTATAGCCTTTGGAATTGATTTTATGGACTGAATTACTCTTATACTTCAAAAATCTCAAATTCAGTATAATAAGGGAGTGTTTGGTTCTGCTGATAACTGTGGTATGCAGGCTGTATATGTTGTTGTTCTTTATTGCTACATGTTACATTAGGTCTAGTTAGGTTAGTCAAACAATAAAATTCAGTCCTTATTTGTTAAATAGTCAACTTAGCCTTTAATCTCATCTTGTTTATGCACTGTTGGAATTTTAAACCTATTAATCATCCTAGCCAGTGTAATATTAGTTGTTATAGCCTAATTTAGTTTTATTATACCTTATAACATCTTAATTAATCAGTAGGATTGATTGGAAAGTCATATAAGTCAACATAAGTTCAAATAGCGAAAAGTCAAAAGGCATGTTTCTCAGATTTTCCAAAAACCCCATGATTTGTTGTGATTTTTAGGTAGGGTTTAAGAGTTTGAAACTTTTAGGATTTACAACCCCCCCAGCTAGTCTTTAGTTTCCCATGTTTGTTATAATTTTGTAAATTTTATTGTGGACCCTACAGACCTCCAAACTTACTTGCAGAGGAAGGACCTCCCCTGTGCATCAGACCATCAGGCAACCACCACCACCACTTTGGTGGGTGATTTTGGCCACCACAGTGGGTCCCACTGACCCATTTTTGGTTCTCCCAACCCCCTCCTGGTAGGCTTTAAGTTTTGGCCTTTTGTTTGACTTAGGACTCAGTGGACCCCACCTGATTTAGCTCCTTAAATCTGTCCCAGTTTCAGTGTTCACATAAGAAAGGAAAGTGCTTAATCATTGCTTATTTGCTTATTCTGAGATCTTATTTGATATATTCTGGCTTATACATGTCCATTGAACTTATTTGAACCAATGTTTACCAAGGTGGACCCCACATAAGCTCAAGTGAGCTTAATCTCTCAACTGGTCAACTTAAGTCAACTGTTAAGGTTATTAGCTTATAATTAGCTTATTTTTAAGCCCTGAAATAGTTGTTTTTACAAAAGTTATTTGTTTTTAAGTATAAAATAGGTTGGTAAAAGAAAAATCCAGAAAAAAACAATATAATAATAAGTGATAGTTTCTATTTAATATAATTTAAATTTAAATTTTCATTTTTAGATTTTTATTAAGTAACCTACATTTTTATATTTTTATTAATTTCATTTTATGTTAAAGTAATTTTAATAATTTTCCTAGAATTTTATTTTGTAATTTAGTATTAATTAGAATTAATATTAGTTTTATTAATAATTAATTAATAGTTAAGTTTTAAATAGCATAATTAATTTTTATAAGGTAACACCTAGTTTTTATGTTTTTCCTAGCTTTTATATGTTGTAAAATAATTTTAGAAATTTTCTTGTAATTTTTACTGTTCATTTACTAGTTTTCATAATTTATTTAGTTTAATTAGTAATTAATATCTAATAAAATAATTAGTAAAATAGTGTAAAAATTTATAAAACAAACTTTTTATAATTTTTTAGGATTCCTGTGATGGTTAATTGGTTTTATAAATTTTTTCCATAATTTTCTAAGTCATTTTAGTATTATTATTAATTTAAAATAGTTTAAATAGTTTAATTAATATAATTAGTAATTAATAAAAAGAAAATCATAAAAAGAGAAAAATATTTATTTTTAATTTTTTATACTTTCTTCAAGTTCATTTAGAGGTTTAGAAAATAGTTTTGCATGTTTTTAATTTAATTTATAGTCTTTATCATTTTTAGTTTGATTTAAATTAGTTTTAATTAAATAGATAAATAGTTTTTATTTAAATAATTAATATTAAATAATAAAATAATCTAAAAAATAATTTTCTTTTTAAATTAAATTTTCTTTTAAGTTTAAGTTTGTAGAATTTTCATTTTTACCCCCTGTAGTTTAATTTTCATTAAGACTTACCTTTTTCCCCGTACGTAGACGTAAGTTTTTAATTTGTAAACGTTTTTAGTTCACGTAACTGTTTAAGTATATTGTTTAAACTGTTTCATTATATAAATTAGTAATATAAAACATTCTCACCTATTCCTGTTCATAATCAACCATTCCCAAATTTCGTTTTATTACAGATTTCATACCTCGTTGGGATTAACGACCCGCGGATACCTTGTACTCCACGGAGCATTAGTCTAAGCTGTTTTTGACTTGTTAACCATTTAAACTTGGTTAATATTATCTGACTGTTTAGCACTGATCAAATTTTGGCGCCGCTGCCGGGGAGGTGTGCTGCGTACTACGAATTTGGAAGCATACGTGGTTCTGAATATACACTCACTGTAAATTTACCATCTCTGTTCATATTTAAATAAAAACCAAAAATATTTTCTTTTACTCTAAAAACTTCTTAGAGTTATTCAGTGCGTGCGCACTCGTTCTTCTCGGTCTACAAGTCCTCACCGCGAGCTTGTCACCATTCCTCGAAGACGTACCCAAAAACATTCTGCCCCGAAAATTGAGCCTGAAATTCAGACTGAACCTGAACCTTCAGTCATTATGGCAGAAGATCGCCCAATGTCCGAGCTTCTCCAGGCACCCATCGAGGGTTATGGAGATGCTATTGTTGTACCCGCCATAGTATCTGACAATTTCGAATTAAAAACCGGATTACTTAATCTGGTAACTTCTAGTCAGTTCTACGGTTTCGAAAGGGACGATCCTCATTCGTATATACGATGGTTTAACAAGATTACATCTACCATCAAATATAAGAATGTCCCGCAAGAGGCTATTAAACTACTTCTTTTTCCATTTTCTCTCGAGGGGGCAGCCAGAGTCTGGCTAGAAAAACAACCCCCTCGTTCCATAGATACATGGGAATATTTAGTTAAGAAATTTGTGAATGAATTCTATCCCCCATCCAAAACTGCCTATCTTAGAAATGAAATCACCAAGTTTTCACAAAGACCTGGTGAAACATTCAGTGAAGCATGGGATAGATTCAAAGAGTTGCTTCACAAATGTCCTCACCACGGATTTTCTGAGTTAATGCAACTCGACACGTTTTATAACAGAGTGAGCCAAGCAGACCAAGACTCCCTCAATGCCTCAGCTGGAGGTAATTTTTTGAGTCGTACTGTCAAAGAAGCTTTAGCTATAATTGAAAACAAATCCAAGGTTCGAACCACGTGAAACAAACAGGTCGATCCTTCTTCATCTACTGCAAATCAATCTAGCACCGATGCTAAGATTGATAAACTCACGGATGCTATACAAACTTTGGTTCTCTCCAACCAAAAGAAAGTCTCCTTCCCACAAAATCCTTCACATGCTGAAGTGAAGAAAGTAGATGTCTGTGTTACTTGCGGTGGTCCTCATGCATACTATAACTGTACTGCCACCGATAGTAACACTTTTGAAACAAATGCGATTGCCGGTAGTTCCAATCCAGGAGCTAATCAATATTGTCCTCCTGCTGAACCACCATGGCGTCCGAACACTTACCCTGTACCACATGGTTTTAACCAGAATATACAAAACCGTCCCCAAAACCAAAATAGAAGTAACCAAGGTTTCTCTAACCAAGGTAACTTTAATCAAGGTTATCCCCAAAATTTTCAAAATCAGGGGAATAGAAATCAGGGACAGGGTAACTTTAACCCTGGCTACTTTCATGGAAACCTAAATCAGGGGCAATTTCAAAATCAAGGGTTTAACTAGAACAACCGAGGGCAAACCCCTACTATCCAAACACAAGCTGTTGTTCCAAACCCTACTCCCTCTAATGAATTGTTAAAACAATTCATGAAAACCTAGGAGGAAACAAACCGGTTGTTGATCAGCCTGATTTCTGACATTAAGAAATCTTTAAATGAAAGACCCTCGGGCTCAGGTAAATTACCTAGCACCACGATCGCGAATCCGATGGGCGATGGAAAAGCGATCACAACCAGGAGTGGAGCTTCATACAAAGGACCCAAAATTCCTTCTACCTCTTTCTCTTCTCCTGAGGTATTGGAAAAAGAAGCTGAGGTTACAACGGACACGATACCTCCTATTGATAAAGGAAGTACCGACGACGTCCCTCCTCCAGTTATTCAGGTTCCAGCTACTAAAAGCAAAGTAGTGCCTGAGACTCCACCAGTTCCCGTAGAAAATCCAAAAACCACCCCTAAATCTTCAATTCCATACCCATCACGATTAAGTGAACAAAAGCTACGCGAAAAAGCTAGTCATCAAATGGACAAATTCTATCAAATATTTCAAGAATTACATTTTGACATAAGCTTCGCGGACGCTATCATTTTGATGCCCAAGTTTGCATCAACGCTTAAACATTTGTTGAGTAATAAGGAAAAGCTGTTTGAAATGGCTAAAACTCCGTTAAATGAGAACTGCTCTGCAGTTCTATTAAAAAAGCTTCCTGAAAAGCTCGGAGATCCTGGAAAATTTCTAATACCTTGTGTATTTCCAGGAATGGTTGATTGCTATGCCTTGGCCGATCTTGGTGCCAGCATCAACCTAATGCCACATTCAGTATGGAATAAACTATCTCTTCCAGGACTTACTCCTACTTGCATGACTTTAGAGCTTGCAGACCGATCAATATCACGTCCTCTTGGCATTGCTGAGGATGTATTTGTAAAAGTAGGGAAGTTTCATTTTCCAGCCGACTTTGTCGTTGTCGAATTTGATGCAGATCAAAGGGTTCCTCTAATTGTTGGAAAAGGATTCCTTAAAACGGGTCATGCTCTCATAGATGTCTTTGAACATGAGATCACATTACGTGTGGGTACGGAAGCAATCACATTTAACCTCGATCAAACTTCGAGGTACTCCTCAAATTACGACTTTGAATCGGTTAACCGAATAGATGTCATTGATATTGCTTGTGAGGAGTACGCTCAAGAAGTTCTTGGTTATTCTGATGATTACCTGAGTGGCAATCCCACTCCATCTTCTACTCCTATAATTCATAATTCTAATTCTTCCCTCACTCCGTTTGAGGGAAGTGACTTCATCCTCGAGGAAATAGAGGCCTTTCTTAGAAGTGATTCAATTCCATCTGGAATTGATCATCAAGAGATTGACCCGGAGGGGGATATCATGCTCCTTGAGCAATTGTTAAACAAAGATCCCTCCCATCTTCCTATTCTACCACTAAAATTTCATAAAGAGGAAATCAAATATGTTGAAAAAACTGATAAATTTCCTGAAGTTGAACTCAAAGACTTACCTCCTCATCTCGAATACGCTTTTTTGGAAAGTAACGACAAGTTACCCGTCATTATAGGAAAAGATTTAAGTGATGAGGAGAGAGCTGCTCTCATAAAGGTCTTAAAGTCACACAAGCAAGCAATTGCTTGGAAATTATCTGATATAAAGGGTATTAACCCTGAATTTTGTACTCACAAAATTCTTATGGAAGATGACTTTAAGCCTGCAGTTCAACACCAGAGACGAGTTAATCCTAAAATACATGATGTTATCAAACAAGAAGTTCTTAAACTTCTTGATGCAGGATTGATTTACCCGATCTCTGATAGTCCTTGGGTCAGTCCTATCCACTGCGTTCCAAAGAAGGGTGGCATAACTGTTGTCACCAATGAGGAAAATGAGTTGATTCCAACTCGTTTAGTTACTGGGTGGCGTGTATGCATCGACTATAGAAAACTAAATGATGCCACCCGAAAAGACCACTTTCCTCTACCCTTTATGGACCAGATGCTTGAGAGGTTGGCAGGAAATGAGTACTATTGTTTCCTGGACGGTTTCTCGGGATATTTTCAAATCCCCATTGATCCAAAAGATCAAGAAAAAACTACCTTCACATGCCCATATGGAACATTTGCCTACCGTCGTATGCCATTTGGCTTATGAAACGCTCCTGGCACATTCCAAAGGTGCATGATGGCTATATTTTCCGATACCATCGGGAAAACTATATAGGTATTTATGGATGACTTCTCAGTCATCGGGGATTCTTTTCAAGCTTGTCTCACCAATTTGGAAATCATGCTTAAACGCTGTAAAGACACAAACTTGTGTCTGAATTGGGAGAAAAGCCATTTTATGGTCAAAGAGGGCATTGTCCTCGGCCATAAGATTTCAAAGAATGGGATAGAGGTAGATAGAGCAAAAGTTGATGTAATTGCTAAACTACCTCCTCCCACTACCGTCAAAGGTGTTAGAAGTTTCCTGGGTCATGCTGGATTTTACCGTAGATTTATACAAGATTTTTCAAAAATCTCCAGGCCTATGACCCATCTCTTAGAAAAGGATACTCCTTTCATCTTCTCACCTGAGTGCTTAGAAGCGTTTCAAATTTTGAAACAAAAGCTTACTAAAGCACCCATTCTTGTTGCCCCTAACTGGGACTTGCCATTCGAATTAATGTGCGATGCAAGTGACTTTGCAATTGGTGCAGTCTTGGGGCAACGTTTAAGTAAACACTTTCAGCCTATACACTACGCTAGTAAGACCATGACTGAAGCTCAAACACGCTATACCACCACAGAAAAAGAACTATTAGCTGTGGTATACGCCTTTGAGAAATTTAGGTCTTACTTGATCCTAACAAAAAGTGTGGTGTATACGGACCACTCGGCCTTGAAATACCTGTTTGCTAAACAGGATGCTAAGCCGAGGTTACTCCATTGGGTTCTACTCCTTCAAGAATTTCACATTATCATACGTGATAAGAAAGGAGCAGAAAACCTTGCGGCTGATCACTTATCCCGTCTAGAGAATCCTCATCAGGATGATCTCAAGAGAAAGGAAATTAATGAAACCTTTCATCTAGAGACACTAAATTTAATCTCTAGTCGGGATGATACCTCTACCCCATGGTTTGCAGATTTTGCAAATTACCATGCGGGTAATTTTGTAGTGAAAGGGATGTCGTCCCAACAGAAGAAAAAATTCTTCAAAGACGTCAAACACTATTTCTGGGACGACCCCTACCTCTTTAAGATATGTGCGGATCAAGTCATCCGACGGTGTGTCCATGGTACTGAAGCCATGGAAACCCTCAAAGCCTGTCATGATGGACCCACTGGGGGACATCACAGCTCAAACTACACCACCAAAAAGGTGTTTGATTCTGGTTTTTATTGTCCCACCATCTATAAAGATGCCCAAGAACTTGTCAAAACTTGTGATGTTTGTCAACATCACGGGAATGTTTCTAAGAAGGATGAGATGCCTCAAAACATCATCCAAGTCTGTGAAATATTTGATATCTGGGGCATTGACTTCATGGGCCCGTTCCCGTCTTCACGAGGGAACAAATATATACTCGTGGCTGTCGACTATTTGTCTAAATGGGTTGAGGCGAAAGCTTTACCCACTAATGACGCCCGAGTTGTTGTAAAATTTCTGAAGTCTCTCTTTGCTCGATTCGGGACTCCTCGTGCCATTATCAGTGATCATGGTACACACTTTTGCAATGATCAATTTGCAAGAGTGATGCAGAAATAAGGTGTAACTCACCGTCTTTCTACTGCATATCACCCCCAAACTAGTGGGCAGGTGGAGGTCTCAAATCGGGGCATAAAGAGAATTTTGGAGAGGATGGTAGGTGAAAACCGTGCCTCTTGGTCGGACAAATTGGACGACGCACTCTGGGCTTTTCGTACGGCTTATAAAACACCCATTGGGTGTACTCCATACAAGTTGGTGTACGGAAAGACATGTCATCTTCCGATCGAATTAGAGCACAAAGCCTACTGGGCTTAGAAACATGCAAACTTTGACATTCAGACAGCGGGTGATCATCGCAAGGTTCAGCTAAACGAGCTAAATGAACTACGTGATCAAGCTTATGAGAATTCTTTAATCTATAAAGAAAAGACTAAGAAGATACATGACTCTAAAATAAAGAACCGCGTTTTCAACGTTGGTGACAGAGTTCTTCTTTTCAATTCAAGATTGAAAATTTTCTCGGGCAAGCGAAAAACCCGTTGGTCTGGACCATTTACTGTAGCAAAAGTATACCCATACGGAACTGTTGAGTTATTGCAACCCGACGGTCCCAATTTTAAAGTAAATGGACATCGTTTGAAACACTACTTTGGAGGGGACATACCACAAGTGGTTGTCCCAGATCTCCAAACTTTCCCCACGGACTAATTAATACGGGGGTCGAGTCAAGCTAGTGACTCGGTAAACAAAAACATTAGCATCACATGGGTTTTCACCCATGTTTCTGACTTCTTTCTCTGTTCTACCACCCAAGTGTAGGGGAGTTGCCCCTACTGTAAATAAAGTACATAAAATAAAAATGAAAAATACAAAAATAAAATAAATGTTGTTCCTACATTTAAGCTTATAATATTGCCTTTTTACGTTCAAAGAGTCGGCATAATAGCCGGGACTTTGAATATTGAGGACAATATTCATTTCTAAGTGTAGGGGGGAAATTCTAGCGAATTTAATCACATTATACATCTAGTACCCCCGTTTTTGCCAAAAATTTTAAAATTTTTCAAAATTTTCACTTAATGAAGTACTTGGCATTAACGCAACAAATGGTTATCAGTCCGCCATGTCTAACCCACATAAGGATTGGCTAATCCAGGAGCAAACGGCTCTTGGTAAAGATAACTCAAATCCGTTTATGGCTTGCAATTTGCCCAAAATTATATGGTAAATCAACTCGCCATATCCCATAAAGTGAATGAGTTGGCTAGCCCGCAAGATTATGGCTTGTGGTAAAGGCAGTGAAAAACCATAATTGGTAATCAGCTCACCAAGATGTTGACTTTGTCCATCAAGAGTTGGCTAGTCCAGAAGCAAACGACTTTTGGTAAAGACTAATCAAATCCATTGACAGCTGGTGGTTTGCTCAAAATCACATGGTTATCTGGTGGACTTGATACGATACATCTGGCTACTCCAAAAGTAATGGCTGTCTGGTAAAGAGATTTCAAAATCCATTAAATTTTCAAAAATGGGTTTTTAGTGGATGCTAGATTGCTAGGGACTAGTAATAGTTAAGTGTAGGGGATTGATGAGTTCATAAAAACTCATCATTTCTGTCAAATCTGAACAACAAAAACATGTAAAAACACTCAGAAACACCACAAAATATTACAAATATCCTTAGAAGGTGTTTTTATATGTTTCAGACATAAAAGAATTGAAAACAAGGGAAAAACGGGCAAAGTTTACCAAATTGTCAAAATCAGTCCCTGAACTTTCAAGAAATGTCAGAAATGGTCCCTGGATGATTTATTTTAAAGAAAAGTCAACAACAGTCCTCAGGAATCATGAAATAACAATTTTTACCCTTGTAAATTTAAAATATCAAAATTGGCAAAACAGGTCCTTGCAGTTTCAATATTGACAGAAAATACACCCAGTGTTCAAAAATGGAATTTTATCATTAAAAGGTCCTTGGTAATTCACAAATTGACAAATTTGACCCCTAGATGATAAATTCATGAAATTTGCAAAACAAGTCCCTACACTTTGAAAATTGGCAAAATTGGTCCCCGGTTATTTTAAAATTTGGAAAAATATTAAAAATGTCCGTATAATATTTTTACATGGCAAGAAAGGTCCTTTTTGATAAACTTTGGAACAGGTACAGGTTTAGTCCCTGGAAAATTAGAAATAACAACAAAGGTCCTTGGGCTTCTAAACTTTACAAACCATACGGATCCAAAATAAAAACAATCCAAAGTCAAAAATCCAATCCCAAAAATAAAGCCTGGTCCAAGTTATATCCCAAGCCCAAAACTCAAAAGCCTATTTCCCTTTATTAATAAAACGGGGCATTGACCCGCGTTGACCCCCATCACCCCCAACCTCCACTCCACCTCTGCTACTACCACTGTTCACACCATCCACCTCCACCTTACACCATTACCACCTCACTTGCCCTCTGTCAAGCTCGCAAACAAACCCTTTCCTCCTGGTTTTGTGCTAGGGGAGGACATGTGTTAAAGCTACAACCTCTGACTCTCCTACACCCTGCCATGCCTTACATCCACCATCCCTAGCTCATCCCTACATCCCAAATTGTCCCCTACATCTCCACAACATCCCAAAGGGCATTAATTGCCCTGAAAACCCTACAAGCAGCCTAGACTACTTTTGGCGCCAAAAGTAAGTTTAAACGGCCCTGATGAAATTGGACACATCCAAGGGCTAAAATGTGGTGGGATATTATCAGCAAGACACCTGGAACAAGTTTGAAGGCTTTAAAAGAGAAGAGAAGCAGAGATAGATAGAGTGTAGTTTTAATTTTATTTCATGTATGTCGAATAGTTTAGTTCTATAGTTTCAGTTTAATTTCAAGCTTTCAAGCATTAAGTTAAGTGTTCTCAGTGTAAAATAAGCTTGTTTCAATATTTAATTTCAGTGTTTAGTACCATTTTCAGTTTATGATTCAAAGTTACCCCAAAATCTCATTTTATTGTGTTGTTGTTTATTCTTGTTGTTTTGGACTTATAAGCTCATATAAGCTCTAAACACAAATTTTATAAGCTGTTAGAAGTTTAAGGAATCAGTTTACTAAGAAAATAAAAAAATACCAAAAATATAAAATAAATAGAGTAAAAATAAAAAATCAATGGAAATGAATCAAGAAGCATGGAGCAGGGGAAATTTTGGATTGCCTCTGGGTTAGAGACCTTGTGGAAGGTTTATAGGAGTGGTAATTATCCCTGGTTCATAGTTTAAAGCTGGATTGCAAATTGTAAGTTTATTTCTAATTTTTAGTATTTTACTGTTCCATTGATCTATACCTATTCAATCTTGTTTCTATATGCTTATTTGCTAATAGTTAGTTAGTATATCAATTAAATTAGACTGCTTATTTAGTATATTTCATAGTTACTGTGTATTTCATTTTAATAGTCAAAATTAGTAACTTAGTGATTTATGGATAAATGATGTTATTATTGATGTTTCTATGCTCTAATAAACTTAACTCATCATACTATAGCCTTTGGAATTGATTTTATGGACTGAATTACTCTTATACTTCAAAAATCTCAAATTCAGTATAATAAGGGAGTGTTTGGTTCTGCTGATAACTGTGGTATGCAGGCTGTTGATCAGTGCTGAACAGTCAGATAATATTAACCAAGTTTAAATGGTCAACAAGTCAAAAACAGTTTAGACTAATGCTCCGTGGAGTACAAGGTATCCGCGGGTCGTTAATCCCAACGAGGTATGAAATCTGTAATAAAACGGAATTTGGGAACGGGTGATTATGAACAGGAATAGGTGAGAATGGTTTGTATTACTAATTTATACAGTGAAACAGTTAAACAATATACTTAAACAAATATATGAATTAAAAACGTTTACAACTTAAAAACTTGTGTCTACGTACGGGGAAAAAGGTAAGTTTTAATGAAAATTAAACTACAGGGGGTAAAAATGAAAATTCTACAAACTTAAACTTAAAAGAAAATTTAAAATGAAAAGAAAATTATTTTTTAGATTATTTTAATATTAATTATTTAAATAAAAACTATTTAACTATTTAATTAAAACTAATTTAAATTAACCTAAAAATGATAAATACTACAAATTAAACTAAAAACTTGTAAAAAATAATTTCTAAAACTTAAAATGAACTTGAAGAAAGTATAAAAATTAAAAATAAATATTTTTGTCTTTTTTATGGATTTTCTATTAATTAAAAACTATTTATCTTAATTAAACTATTTAAACTAATTTAAATTATAATTAATACTAAAATGACTTAGAAAATTATGGAAAAAATTATAAAACTAATTAACCATCACAGGAATCCTAAAAAAATTATAAAAAGTTTATTTTATATATTTTTAAACTAGTTTACTAATTATTATTCTAATTATTTATTAATTACCAATTAAACTATTTAAATTATAAAAACTAGTAAATGAACAGTAAAAATTCTAGAAAAATTACTAAAATTATATTATGTTATATAAAAGCTAGGAAAAATATAAAAACTAGGTGTTGCTTTGTAAAAACTAATAATGCTATTTAAAACTTATTTATTGATTAATTACTAATAAAACTAATTTAAATTATAATTAATACTAAAAGACAAAATAAAAATCTGAGAAAATTATTTAAAATACTTTAATATAAAAGGAAATTAATAAAAATATAAAAATACAACTTACTTAATAAAAATCTAAAAATGAAAATTAAAATTAAATTATATTAAATAGAAACTATCACTTATTTTTATATTTGTTTTTCTGGATTTTTCTTTTACCAACCTACTTTATACCTAATAATAACTAACTTTTGTAAAAACAATTATTTTATAGCTTATTAATAAGCACTGTGAGAGCTTATTATCCTAACAGTTGACCAAAGTTGACCAACTAAGCAAATAAGCTCAAATGAGCTTGTGTAGGACCCACTTTGGTGAAATATAGTCTAAGTATGTTATTGGAACTAGTTTAAGCCAAAATATGCCAAATAAGCTCAGTAGATAAGCTGATAAGCAAGTTTATGCAATTCTAAAACTCAATTACCACACAGAATGGGGACAAACTATAAGGCTTAATCCAGGTGGGGTCCACTGGGTACTAGGTCAAACTAAGGGTCAATACTAAGAACCTGGTAGGAGGGGGGGGGTTCAAATATACAAGGTTTGAGGTGTGGGGCCCACTGAGGTGGCCAGAAAACACCACCAAAGGTGGTGGGGTGCTAATGGTCTGCTGAGTGCACAGGGCAATACCTTGCCCTACAGGTAACTTTGGAGATCTGTGGAGCCTAGGGAAAAAATTACAAAAATCAAAAGACTGTGGAAATTCAAAGATGAGGTGCTAGGCTATAATTAGGAACAAGATTCAACCTCTGAAAGCAAACATACAATTCTACATAAATCCTTGAAGTTTTGAGATTTTCTGCAAAAGTGGAATTTTGACTTTTTCTATTGAACTCACAAATTGACTTTTGTGAACTTTGGTGCTAGTTTTCTGATTAGTTAAGCTATCTTAAGATATAATAGAACTAATTAAAGCTAAGTTACCTACTTATGAAGAGATTTGAGTGAGTATGGATCCTAATGACCAAACAGTTAACTGTTATGCAATATGGGATGTGATTTTGACTTTCTGTGGTAACTAGTGATTATGCAATGGTTGTTCTATGTTATTTTACCACAGATAAGGGTGTTCAACACAACTTTAGTCAATAAAATCAGCAAATGCTTATCAAAACAGATAGCTCCAAACACCCCCTTACAGATGATCATCAAGAGCTTTTCAAAGGGGAACACAGTTTTAGACCATGAATCTGAATGACAAGGTTGTAATATGATTCAAAGAGCTTATATAAGCACAAGAACACATAGAGTAACAACAAAAACTCAAAAATCAAAATGATGCTATATTAGGCAGTTTAAAAGTAAATCAAGCAATACTGAAAACTTAGTTAACAAGTGACTTTAATTAAGTAATATCTTGACTAAGAAACACAAAATAAGCCTAAGAACACAGAGATAAGAATCTGATTAGGAGTTCTACAGTACTTGCAAAAATGGAAATTTAAGCTTACCAATGATCCTGTGTGAATCCAAACCAAGAACCAAGTACCAAAACCTTTCCTAAAGTCCCCCCGAGACAGGTTAGGGTTGAGGTGGTGAAAGTGTAAGGTGGAGGTGGAGGATGGAGTGTAGAAGCAGAAGCAGAAGCAGGAGGTGGAGATGGGGTGAGGTTTAAGATGGTCAAACGGGTCAAACATAATACCCAGGTTTTATTTTTAAAGGTGGGATGGGCTTTTGTTTGGGCTTGGATTTAAAAGGTAATGGACCAGATTTATTATTTGGTTTGGATTTATTTTGGATTTTGGTTTAATAAAATTAATTTAGTCCAAGGACCTATTATGTAAAATCTGATTTTCCAAGGACTAAACCTGTAATTATTTCATAGTTATTAAAAAGGACTTTTCATGTCACATAAGAATAATACAAGGACCTATTTTGATATTTTCCAAAATAAAAAACAACCGGGGACCATTTTTGCCAAATTTATAAAGTTCGAGGGTAAAAGGTGTAATTTTCCAAAAGTTATCAAAAATGACTTGATTTATAAGAATAAATAGTACAAGGGCCTTAAATGTAAGTTTTTCCAAATTAAAATGCCCAGGGACTGTTTTTGCCATTTTTGAAACTTCAGGGACCAAAACTGTAATTTCCTCAAACTTTTTATCCAAAGGTCAAATTTGATAACTTGTGAATTCCCAAGGACCATTTTTGACTTTTTCTTCCAAATTAACTTTCCAGGGACTAGAATTGTCAAGTTTGAAACTTGAGGGACCTGTTTTGCCATTTTGTGCAATTTTGAACTTTCAAGGGTAAAATTTGTTATTTCATGATTCCTGGGGGACTTTTGTTGACTTTTCTTCAAAATAACTTTCCCAGGGACCATTTCTGACATTTCTTGAAAGTTTAGGGACTGATTCTAACAATTTGGTAAACTTTGGCCGTTTTTCCCTGTTTTCAGTTCTTTTATGTTTGAAACATATAAAAACACCTTCTAAGGATATTTGTAGTATTTTGTGGTGTTTCTAAGTGTTTTTACATGTTTTTGTTGTTCAGATTTGACAGAAATGATGAGTTTTTATGAGCTCATCAGCTGTATATGTTGTTGTTCTTTATTGCTACATGTTACATTAGGTCTAGTTAGGTTAGTCAAACAATAAAATCCAGTCCTTATTTGTTAAATAGTCAACTTAGCCTTTAATCTCATCTTGTTTATGCACTGTTGGAATTTTAAACCTATTAATCATCCTAATCAGTGTAATATTAGTTGTTATAACCTAATTTAGTTTTATTATACCTTATAACATCTTAATTAATCAGTAGGATTGATTGGAAATTCATATAAGTCAACATAAGTTCAAATAGCTAAAAGTCAAAAGGCATGTTTCTCAGATTTTCCAAAAACCCCATGATTTGTTGTGATTTTTAGGTAGGGTTTAAGACTTTGAAACTTTTAGGATTTACAACCCCCCAGCTAGTCTTTAGTTTCCCATGTTTGTTATAATTTTGTAAATTTTATTGTGGACCCTACAGACCTCCAAACTTACTTGCAGGGGAAGGACCTCCCTTGTGCATCAGACCATCAGGCCACCACCACTACTTTGGTGGGTGATTTTGGCCACCACAGTGGGTCTCACTGACCCATTTTTGGTTCTCCCAACCCCCCTCCTGGTAGGCTTTAAGTTTTGGACTTTTGTTTGACTTAGGACTCAGTGGACCCCACCTGATTTAGCTCCTTAAATCTGTCCTAGTTTCAGTGTTCACATAAGAAAGGAAAGTGCTTAATCATTGCTTATTTGCTTATTCTGAGATCTTATTTGATATATTCTGGCTTATACATGTCTATTGAACTTATTTGAACCAATTTTTACAAAGGTGGACCCCACATAAGCTCAAGTGAGCTTAATCTCTCAACTGGTCAACTTAAGTCAACTGTTAAGGTTATTAGCTTATAATTAGCTTATTTTTAAGCCCTGAAATAGTTGTTTTTACAAAAGTTATTTGTTTTTAAGTATAAAATAGGTTGGTAAAAGAAAAATCCAGAAAAAAACAATAT
>JARVZY010010756.1:0-12500 GCA_030686995.1 Artemisia argyi | reverse complement strand
CTTCAAACCCGACGGGTTGACCAGGTTTAATTTGACCCGGTTTTCGACTAACCTAGCAAGTTGAACCGGTTTTAAATTGATCCATTTTCCGACCGGAACGGTTCAACTGGTTGAACCACCCGAGTCGAACCGGGTTTTTTAAACATTATGTTTAGTCCCCAAATCTTCAAACTTTTTTTTTTTTTTTGTTTATAACCTATAAAATTTTTCATCAATAAAACTATTCGTTGCTATAAAATCTCATTGCTATGCACGGGTACTCGTATAGTATATATAAAGGTCATACGTAATTGGAACTTGAACAAATTCAATTAAATCAATTAAGTTCATACATAATTGGAAACTTATACCAATGAGAGTAACTTTTTACTAATTCAAAAGTAATAAACTTGACAAATTTAATTAATTTGTGAATGTGAAGTCATACAATGTTAATTAGATTTTTTTTTTTTTTTTTTTTTTTTTTTTTTTTTTTTTTTCATCTCTAGCTAGTATACATTGTAAATAGTATATTGAATTTTAAAATTTAAAGACCATACGTAAAACATCTTTAAATTGATAAATTATTAATTTATCAATATAATAATATCTCGCAAAATTTATAAAATATCATGGTTCTAACATCATTAATTTATAGAGGTTTTATTGTATGTGATTTATAAGCTGGTTGAACTTAGTGGTTTTCTAAGAAATTTAAGAAACTAGTTAATTGTCATGTTCCTATGTTAATTAGCATGATTAAATATTTTTTAGCAATCTGGCATCAAATAGAAAGGAGTTTCTGTATAGATTTTTGGCGATTAAAAAGAGTAGAATTCGGATTCCGTATATAGGGGTTCTAAAGCTAGTGATTGACGAATAGTGACCAGTTAACGCTAGATCCACAAAGAAAACTCCCACAAAAACATCCACAAGCTGACGTGTCAGTATTTTGTTGATGTACTGTGTAATAGTTTCTCTCTCCTCTCTCTTAGTAAACCAATCCGTCTCTGTCACATCAGTTCGTGTATTTTTTTTTTGTGGAACTTTCTTTGTGGCCCTAGCATTTCTCGTATATATCATCCAATCTTCTGTAACACATAGCATTAGGAAGAGCTAGCTTTGAGAAAACAATACTGCATCTAGCTCCACTGTTAACTTCTAGAGGATTTTTCTAAAGTTATAAGTGTAAAACATTTTAAGGTTTCATGATAGTTTCACATTTATTAGTGTAAATTTTTTTTACACATTCATAATTGTGATCAACATGACAATATCTACACGTTATCAGCCTATCAGCAACTGTATAGCAAAAAGAATGTATTACGGAGTATTAGCATATTTGTTGTAGTGGGATTAGATCGGTATTAATATAAGACCATATATGATGATCTTAATATAGAGACATGTTAGACTTAAAAAATGACCTACGTTGCAAGAGTTAGAGAAGCGAATACTTAATAGAGATTAAATATTCTTCTCGTACTAGGTGGAATTATTAGAGATTAAATAAGTATCACTCTAACAAACATAATTGACTCAAGATCTCATTTAGTAGTGTGGGCCACAATGAACATTATAAATAGAAATTATGATTTTACAAAATGAACATGCATAAGTAGCTATATCCAAGAAAAGAATTATGAAAAATCTTACTAAGACGCATAATTTTACAAGTTACCTTATATTTTCTTTATTGCCGTGTTATCTTCTGCAAGCAACAATAACCACTGGAAGCCATACAGTAGCGTCAGATGGCAAGATCACTAGGATTGGTGCAATTCTTGACCAAACATTGAGGGCTGGCAAAGAGGCAAAAGTGTCAATTGAGATGGCAGTGCAAGATTTAAACATCGAAATCAGTTACTATAAAGTTTTCTCTCTTAAAAAACAATCCCGTTCACGCGGCTATTACTGCAGGTAAATTTTCCGGTTCCACTATTAAATACTAATTGTCATATGAAAGAAGTTTGTTTCAGTTTTTGAGAACCGTACCTGTTTGCTAACTTGCAGCGAAAGAACTTATTGATGAACACAAAGTGAAAGCCATACTGGGAGGTCATACATGGGAAGAAGCATCTGCCATAGCCGAGGTTATCAGCGAAGCTGATCATGATAATGATACCCCCGTGTTTCTTTCGTTAGCTAGCACAACTCCACTGCAAGCAACCGATCAATGGCCATTTTTCGTTCAAGCCGTCCCAACACAATCCACACAGATGAATGCTGTGGCTGCAATTCTACAGTCGTGGGGCATACATCAAGTCACACTCATATTTGAAACCTCACATCTAGCTTCGTCGTCAGCACCAATCATCTCCCATATCTCTCGAGCATTTCAAAAAACAGGTAGTGTACTAACTCATATCTTACCACTTATGTGTTCCGTAGATGAAGAGCTTGAACTACTTAAGAGACAACAGCGTCAAGTCTTTGTAATATACACCTCCCTAGAACTTGGGGCTCGCCTGTTTCAGACAGCGAAGAAGAAGGAAATGACTGGAGACGGTTATCTATGGATTGCAAGTAACCAAATCACTGATCTTTTGCATTCCGTTAACTCCACCATGACTTCTTCTCTTGAAGGATTAGTTGGAGTGAAAAGCTACTTCCCAAGAGACACGCCAGACTTTCAAGATTTCAGGAAAAGATTCCGCCACAAGTTTCGGTCGGATTACCCTGAAGAACATCAGGACGAACCTGGAATTTTTGCAGTGCAAGCATATAATGCCGGTAGATTGTTAGAAAATCGTGATCACCAAATACCAACTCGAGAGAGTAGTACAGTGGAGATTGTCAACGTGATAGGAAACGGATATCACAGTGTGTACTGGACCCAAGGATTAGGGTTTTCGAAGACGATTGTGGGTGACAATTTAACAGAAGAAGACTTGGCAAAAGCTCTGTGGCCGGTGCAGCCATGGTATGCTCATAGACGGGGCAGGAATCTTGTCGAAAGATCAGAGAACCGGATGAGAGTCGGTGTTCCTCGTAAATCTCTGTTTAAGCAAATTGTGAGTGTGGATGTTAATCAGTCTGTCTTCAGTGGATTCTCAGTATGTGTGTTTAAGAAAATGATGAAAGAAATGGACCTACCATACGAATTTATCCCATTTGATGGATATTCTGATAAGCTTGTAAAACAATTAGGTTCAAAGGTTAGACACTTTCAAAATCCTATAATTATTGACATTCATGTAACATTTACATTATCATCACTTAGAATTAATTTGATTTATTTCTTCTTAATTATTCTGCAGGAGCATATGTTCGATGCAGTAGTCGGCGAGGTAATGATTACAACAACAAATTATGACTTGGCTGATTTCACACAAGCCTACACTGAGTCTGGTTTGGAAATGATTGTACTTGTCCAAGAGAGATTATCGAACCAGGCATGGTTGTTCATGGAGCCTTTCACAAAAGACATGTGGGGGTTAATAGTGGCAACCACCATTTACAATGGCTTTATCATATGGTTGATTGAGCGAAGCCATTATCCTAATGATTATCAAGGATCTGTTATAAACCAAATCGGAGTCGTTATTTGGCTTGCATTTACAACAACCTTCACTTTACGCGGTACATACATAACACATGCTTCTCAAATTGGGATCTTAACTTTGTTAATTGTTTTACATTAAAATTGTATTAATTTCTCTCACAGGTGATAAGATGCATAGCAATTTGTCAAGAATGGCAGTGGTGATGTGGATATTTGTGGCGCTAATCATCACACAGAGTTACACAGCTAGCTTGACGAGCATGCTCACGGCTCACAGGCTTGAACCTGCAATAAGTAGCATAGAGATGCTTAGGAACACGAATGCAACAGTTGGCTACTGTGAAGGTTCCTTTATAGACTACTACCTGAAAGAAGTTTTAGGTTTCACAAACATCAAAATCAAAAGCTATAGATCAACCCGTCAATACGCTCAGGCTCTGAATAGTGGAGAAATCGCAGCTCTCTTTCTAGAAGCTCCTTTGGCCAAAATCTTTCTAGCTCAGTACTGTAATAGCTTCATCAAAACCGGAGAGACATTCAAAGTTGGAGGTTATGGATTCGTAAGTCCTCTAGATAGCTTGTTCCATATTTCCACATAATTCAGATGTAGTTTGTCACAAAGAATGCAATGCTGATAATGGACACTATCTAACATTATCACCACTTGCAGGCATTTTCTACTGGGTTCCCCAGACTTACAGACGCAAACAAGGCACTAATGAAGGTATTGGAAAGTGGGGAACTCAAAAAGCTCGAGGACAAATTTCTTAGCTCTGAGAAGTGTGTGGACGAACGATCTTCCCCCGATGAAAAGGAGAGTCTTAGCCCTAAAAGCTTTTATGTAGTATTCAAGTTAACCTTAGGGACATCAACGGTTGCTCTCATCCTCTACACCATCAACCACATCAGAAGCAATAATTATCAAATCACGAATATGTACAATTTTTTCACTCTGATACCATGTCGAGGCTGGCTAGCTTCTTAAAAGTAGATTTCTTGTAAGTTGTAACTCTCTGATCACTTGTAGACTATAACAACACCCCAAATTATCATAATAATAAAAATAAGTTACAACATGAAAGACTTATGCCATAGTGCATAAATAGTTGATAAATAAAATCGGATAGAAAGTCCAAATAAACCCACATTGGTCAAATGTGTTGGAAATACGATTGCCTTTTAGGCTTATATGTGATAAAGAGAAGAACAATTGGAGAACTTTCATTTCTTAACTTTGCTTCATATTTACAATGCTTACACCACCGCCTATTTATACTAGTCTATAGAAGATTCTACAACCAAGATACTTCCATGAATCTCTAGATAATTCGGACTTCATACTTATCTATATTTCATATATTTTAGATATTTCTTACTAGATATTTCTGTAGCAACTCATACATTTTCAGACTATAACTTGACTGTTTATTTTTATTATTATTTTAATTTTAAGTAATATTACTTTTTATATGTAATTATGTAAATTCAATCGCGTACGCTTAACTCGTAACCGACACAAGACTATGATGAGTCTACGTGTTCTAGACATTTTATTTTTTCAATTGTCATATTTTATATGAACTATTGCTATTTTACCATTTTTACGTAAACTTTGTACGTTTTACGATTTGTGCGTATTTAAACCTACATTTTTAGGTTTTATCGACGTCTAAGCATTCCGTTAAACTTATCACCTATCTAATATACTAATATATATTATATTGATAAGTTTTAACATATTTAGAAGTAGTATATTTTTACGTTACCTGATTTTAAGTTTCGTGACTTAAGTACTTAACGTTAGTAATTACCGAAATCAATCTATACACATTATACTAAAATTTTACTCAAGATAAGATGCATGTTCATCCTTTCCAATCTTTGAGCCACGCCTTACATAGGTGTCACCATTTGGTGAAAGACTAACACAAATTAGGACACATATCATTATACTAAGCATGCCACATTAAACAATATCACAACCTCGTTTCACACGTGCAAGATAAGTTCATAAAAAAAATGGTAAAATGCAAAATATTCCTTAAACTATCACGAAATCGCAAAAATAAGATCGAGACAAAAAGTCACGTAAAAAGGCCACTAACGTTACAAATTTGCAAAAAAAACCACCGAGAGCCATTTTCCGTTAGTTTTCTCGTTAAGTGCCATGTCACTCAAGGTAAAATCGTTATTTCACTGCTTTATGTCCACGTGTCATAGCAATGTTACTTTAGGGACTAAATTTGCAAAATAACTTTTAACATACATTTCACAGCCACCACCACCCTCTACCACCACAACCACACAACTACCCTTTACCCTTCATCTTCATTTTCTCCGGTAATTAAACCCAGATTCCGATGACCAATCCCAAATTCAGACCACTTTTTCTTTTCTTTTTTTTTTTATTGTACAACAATCTTATCTGGGTTAATATAATTTCTATACGTTATCATATTTCTTTGTCATTAACTGGACTTGTCAATAAGTCAGTGCCACTCTTCATAAAACATTTAGTAGTGGTTCTTAGTAATAATAATTGGGCCAACAAGAAGTAAAGAGTTTAAAAAATTGGTTGGTTAGCATATGTATTCAACTATTCATATATCCTCCTCCCCAATCTACTACTACTGTAGGAAAGAAAATCGATGATGTTGCTTCACAATTATTCTTCTTATCAATTATTACAATCCACAAATTATGAAAGTAATCGAATTTACTATTCCATAAGTAGGAGAAGAAGAACAAGGGTCAAAGTATTTGCCTCTCTTAGTATTGGAACTGATATCATTCTTGACTTAGCTCATAACAAGGTCTAATTTATATATCTCTTTCTCTCTGTTTCATAATTCATATAGTTTGGTATAAATGGTCAATCTTTCTTCATTTGTTGCTTGTCAAGATGTTGGTTCTCAAGAAACGTGGGTTATGTTCGGAACCGTAATACAGAAACACATTTCATTGGACCGGGTGCATTTAAGAAAAATTGATGTTTTTTTCAAAGATTAACGCTGCATTGAAAAAATCCATGGGCTCCCGATTCCGTCCCTGGAACTTATGTTTTGTGAAGATCTTCACTCACTATTTTTGTTGTCTCATTTTATGATTAGGTGTTGGTAGCAGCAACAGTGTGTGCAGCAGTTGGACAGTTGTCAAAACCTTTTACCGCTTCCCTTTTGTACCGAAGAGATTTTGATCTAAAAGCCGCAATTCAAGCTGGAGGCTTCCCCTCAACCCATTCTTCCGTAACATTTCTTCCCAGATCACATTCTCGCTTGTATTATTACATACATTGACTTATTTTTTATTGAAATTTCATATATTGTGATGGACATGCAATTGTGGCTGCTACAATGTCCGTTGGTCTTGAAAGGTTTTATTTCATGTGAAAATTGAATTTCTGCTTTGTTTGACCTTATTTTTATGATCAACGCCCGATGTCTAATAAAGGAGGAAACAACGAAATCTGAGATTTGATACACTGCTATTATTTTCTTAATATTGCAGGGGTTTCTCTGATTCAATATTTGGATTAGTGGTTGTCTATGCTGCTCTTACAATGTATGACGCACAGGTATGCAGCTACCCATCCAGTGCCATTATGTTTATGTCTGCCGTGCTGTGGATGCCCTAAAATCGGAATAATCAGTTTTAGTGTTCATGTATAGCAATACTGATTTGCATACTTGACTGTTTACGGGTCAAATAATCAGTTTTATGTTAGCTGCAACAATATGATTCTTTTAGGAAACTAAGATACACTTACCACTCTTTTTACATACTTTTCATCTACGTTTTCTCCTTGTTACTTGTTAGTATTGTATTGTAAGATAATTGTTTTAAATGTCCTTGTTGCTCATTTATGTTTTATGAAGAGTGGCACTGACTTATTGAAGTCCAGTTAATGACAAAGAAATATGATAACGTATAGAAATTATACTAACCCAGATGAGATTGTTGTACAATAAAAAAAGAAAAGAAAAAGTGGTCGGAATTCGGGATTGGTCACCGGAATCTGGGTTTGGTCACGGGAGAAGATGAAGATGAAGGGTAAAGGGTGGTTGTGTGGTTGTGGTGGTAGAGGGTGGTGGTGGTTGTAAAATGTATGTTAAAAGTTACTTAGCAAATTTAGACCCTAAAGTAACATTGCTATGACACGTGGACATAAAGCAGTGAAATGACGATTTTACTCTTAGTGACATGGCACTTAACGAGAAAACTAATGGAAAATGGCTGTCGGTTTTTTTTTTTTTTTTTTTTTTTTTTTTTTTTTTTTTTTTTTTGCAAATTTGCGTAACGTTAGTGGTTTTTTTGCGTGACTTTTTGTCTCGTCCCATTTTTGCTATTTTATGATAGTTTAGGGACCATTTTTTGCATTTTACCCTAAAAAAAAGATATTTTATCTATCTCTTCTGTTTCCTCTCTATTACCGTACAACAACAAAAATAATAATCCATCATCCTTTTGAAATTCTACTAAGTTCCTATGTCATTTGGTTGAAGGTTTAGTGATTCTTGGTTCAATCCTATCGTAATTTCATCATTTCTTGGGTGATTTGGAAGATTATTAAGGTGATCAGGGGCTGAAGTTATAAAGTGTTTACAAGGCTAAAAAGAGTTAAGAAAGATTGAAAAAAAAAGAAGATTGAAGACAACTGTTAAAGGTTGATTGGAGATTAGAAGAGATTAAGTATTGATTAGTGTTGTTCGATCTTGTAAATTATCATCCTATGCCTTGTAATACTTGTGTTTATTTTCCTTATTTTGATTCAATATGGTTGTAATAACTATTCTACCTATTGTATTTTTATGTTGTAAGAATGATATTGTAATACTTGGACATTGTACACATGATTTGAACCATAAAAAGTATCCTAAACAAGCTCTAGGTGTAAAACCCAGATTTTTTGAACGCGTAAAATACCTAAAATATCCTTCAACTTAAAACTTTTAAAGTGCGAATAATAATTATACCCTAAGTATTAAAACTATAATATACCTGAACGTTTCGCGACTTTTGAACCTTTGGAACTTATGATAATTAAAAACCACAATACTTATATAAAAAAATTATGCATGTACAGGTTTGATAAACATCTTGGGCCGAAAATTCTGTCAAAAACTAACCAAAACCACAAGTAAGACTATGTTCATGATTTGGAACTAAATAAGGTAGGGGATCAATCATATCACTAGAATTCCAGTCATTCCGTTTTTAACACAATCACTATACACGGTATTCCCCATCTATTTTAATATCCGGATATATACACATCAAACCTTAAAAACACACAAAGTCGGCTGCCCTTACTTTTCAAGAAATCAAGAAGTACGAGGGAGGTTTAGCAAAGTGGGAATGTTGGTGTCAGAGACAGAGCCAGTAGGGAGGCTGGAGGGTGCTCAGCCACCCCCAACTGGCCCAACTAGCGAGAAAAGACAAGTGTTCAATAGAACACACAAGTTCTCGGCCACCCCCAATATGAGAAAACATATGTGAATTTTTTTAAGACCTACCTTTGGAGAACATAAGAAACCACCTTGGTGTTGGAATTAAGTAGAAGGAGGTGAAGATAAAATTTGTACTTGTAGGAAAAGTTAGAGACTGAAAATTGAAGAAGCTGGGATGAAAAGGGAGAAAGGGGAGAGATAGAAATTTTGGAGAAGATGAAGTAAAAGCTAACTAGAATTATTAGAATATTTTACTCGAAAATAGTGAGGCAAGTTCCATCATTCATGATAATATCACATTATCACTCAATTGTTGTGTAAATTGTCCTTTGGGTATTGTCTACTTTTATTATTGGTCTCTTCCATTTGTAGGACTCATAATAGAAGTTACACATCTTAAAGCTATTGGTAACTAAAAATATGTTAATAATTTGTAACTTTTAAACAATAAAATTTAGTTTACAGAATATCACATTAACATCTTAAAGCTAGAGGTTTTATATTATTTGGTGCTGCATTTTAATGGTATCAAACCGACCCGATCTGTTGAGATGGTCATTATGTTGACCCGGATTGAACAAAAATTTTGGGCCCCCCTTAATACTAATTCCTGGCTCCGTCCCTGGTTGGTGTGCCATATTCGAAGAAAGTCTTGGTTCGCGTAAATATTGCTTATGTTTCGGGCCGTGGTTTGTGTTTCGATTTAGTTTCAGTACAAATTGGGGTTAAGTTCTGTTGGTCTGTCGGTTGCGATACATGTAGTTGATCATGTACATTCGGGTTTTGGGTTCGATCGTGTCTCGCGGAATCTTGTGTTTGTGTTTGTGTTCAGTTTCAGTTTCGATCTATCGTCTTGTCCGGAGGTATATCTTGATCTACAAATTATATATGCTACATAAATCTTGTTATATCAACTTACTATATAATCTTAAACTAAATCATGTTTTGCTGCTACTTGTTATCTATACTACATACTAATGTATTTAGGACTTCTAAATGAGGAAGTCTTAAAAATTTTAAGACACAAAAACACTTCTTTAATAGGAAACTTGAAATTAAAAAAGCCATAGTCAATAATCAATGTTATATATACTTGTAACAACTCAATTATATATGTCTTCAACTATACTAGCAGGGTCCCCGCGCGATGCAGCTGCGGGCACACTGTAATATAATTTTTTCGGTTAATAATTTATTTTATTTGTACGTTTTTTGGCAATAGCTTTACTGATTAGTTTTTTATGGCAAAAGTTTGATGAAATTTTGCTTAGTTTGTATTATTTTATTTATTATTTATTTTATGTTTTTGTTTAGTAGTTTGCTTGGTTTGTACAATATGTGAACATATTTTGGTTTATTATATTTTTTTTACAATAAATTTACGGATATCAAAAATTTTGTTTAGCTCGTGTCAGTTCGGGCTCGAGCCCGTTTGACCCGTGCCCGTTCGGGCTCGAGCCCATTTGGCCCATTGCCCATTCGGGCTTAAAAATTTGTACAATATGCTTTATTATTTGTATTAGTGATATTTAATGCAGGAATTGTGTTTAAGTTGGTTGTATAATATGCTTGATAATTTATATTTCTTATGTAAGGGGTGTTTTAATAAGTGTATTAATTGTATTTATTGACTATTTAATTAATTGTATTTAATGTACATAATTCAATTTTAAGTCATTAATTTTAAACTTTAATGGTAAAGACAAAGTGGTGTGTACATGAAGCTACTAAACTTGTACATGTCTAATTATATCTCATTTATTTTATTAAATGTCTAATTGTCTTGAATCACTTGTACTTTTAGCATTGAAATGTATAATGCTTAATTTTAAGTATTCTATTAATAGTAGTCATTCATGCTTTATAATATAGTATGATATTCTTGTAACAACCTCAAATATTTACTCAGCCCATTAAGGTTTGTAATTACCCATTTAATCTATCATCATCATTGTGATTTTTAAAATAAAAAAAAACGTATAGACCTTAACTACCTTTTTAATGCATACATTATCTTACTATGATATAAACCAAAGTACCAAACCCCACATTTTACTATTACACCATCTTTCTTTTACTCCACCAGTTTATGATGAGGCGAAAAATGAACCGTTTTTAGGGGGTCATTTAAGCCCGGAATTGAATTTATTTGATCAAATATTGCCCTAAATCGTTCCTTTTGTGATTTTAGGTACTTTGGGAGAGAAATCTGGAAAAGGAAGCAATTCGGACGTTTTTGGAGCATAAAAGTGAAGAAAACGCCAAAGACTTAATTTTCCAAGCTGGGAACAGTAGGTGACGGCGTCAAGAGTAAAATCCTGACGGCGTCAAGAGTAATTTTCATGACGACCCAGTACAGAAATGAAGGCGTCACAAGGAAGAGCGTCAAGAGTAAAATACGTGACGGCCTGGAAAAAGTTATAACGTGACGGCGTCAGAAGTAGATCAAGGCAGTCCGAGAATTCTTTTGGCGGCGAGATGACGGCGTCACCAATTTGGTCTTGACGCCGTCAGCCTCAATTTCCTATATATAGTTTTCTAATTTTCATTCACAAGAAAAAAGAAAAGTGTGACAACTGGCAAAATAGGGAGCCGTTTTATAAAACCCGCATTACATTAAAATTATAATTTTGGAATTTTTGAAAGTTTGTTATGACGAGATATTTTACGAACGTTGGTACATGATTTTTAATCGTACGATATTTATGAGATTTGGTTATTTATTTATGGTTTGGTTTGATTTCGGTCGTGATGATTTATTGTGAGATCGTTATTTTTGGCACTACATTGACTCCGGCACTAGATTAACCTAACAATTTTAATTTCATTTTATTATTGGATCGGATATTATTATTTTTGGAACGGATTCGGTTTGAAAGACATTTGGTTATTTAAGTTTTGGGTTTGGTCCGTGTATTGGCACCGGGCTACTAAATCCCCTACACCCACTATTATTATCATTAATATTAAAAAGTTTATTATTATTTTTTTTAAAGAGTAATAACAAAATCGTCCTTGTGGTCTGCGGTTTTCATTAGCAACACACAACCATCACCAACATCTCACCAATACTCTCTCTCTCTCTCTCTCTCTCTCTCTCTCTCTTCTTTTTAACACAACACCACCGCCACCCTTATTCCACCATAGCGCCGCCACCGCCACCCTCACACTAAAAACAACACCACCATCTTCACCATCTTTTCGAGATCTATTTTTTGGTACCAATCACGCGCTCTAACTCCCCCGTTAACACCTATTTCGAATTTAATCCTCACGAGTTCATCACCACTTTTTATTATTTCTTGAAGATCTATTCGTTTTGGCTTTGGTTTTTGAAGGTAGGCCGAGTTTTTGACTCGAGTTTGTGTTCGAATCGTGACTATGGGTCACGGTTTTCATTTCTCTTTCGGGTTTTCATGGATTTTGGGACATGAATTAAATGGGTCTTGATAATAATGGTTAAATGGAGGTTTGGTATCCGGGTGATGATTTTTCCGATGGGTCGAGAACCGGCCGAGAGCTTATGCTCTCGGTTTGGGTAGTTTTTGGGTCAATTTTCTTGACCTTTG
>JARVZY010010755.1:0-38000 GCA_030686995.1 Artemisia argyi | reverse complement strand
CCCTCGCTCTGGTACCAACTAATACGGTTTGGATAGTTGAGAAACGCTCTTCACAAACAAGATTTATAATCGATTTAACAGAACACAAGTGAACTATTAAAACGAAAAAACACTAATTTTGCATATAACTGATAGAATGAATAAAAAAAGTCCCTCCCAATTGCATGGGGGTATTTTAAAAAAAAAAAAAAAAAAAAAAAAAAAGGCCTAAATTAAAAATCCTATAATAACTAGAACTATGAAACTAAAACTTAAATAATAAAACACTTATATGATATATTGAAACTATCCTAAATCGACCAGTTCCAAGTTGAAATATGCTTCTTTCACTTGTGTCCCACGTCAGGACGCATTTAAATTTTTTGGAAAACTGTTACACAAATTTATCTTTATTATCACAAGTACTAAAGTTGCATTAGACTCATGCTAATGGTGACCACAATTCTTAGCGATCACCATATCAGCGTTCTGCAAGACTATACACGGACCATAAATAAGTAGTTAGGCGACCGCAATAACAACCAGATACATACCTTACAAAAAACAAATTAAAAAAAACACACACGCACACACACAAACCAAGATGAATTTGTGCTCAGGTAGCAGACCATAATATGCATTTGGTTTGCGGTTGGTTGGGGGTTATAGTAACCATTAGCATTGGTCTAAAGTATTTTTTTATCCATCTTAAAATTACATCACGAATAAAGAAAGTAACATAAAATTTTAAAAATATGTGAAATATATTGCAGAGTCCCATTTCTAATGAGATTAATAAGCATGAGGCCACCTTTTTGCCGTTTTCCAAAATACCCATGGATTTTGCACATTTTCCTTCACGATGGGCGAAACACATTTCGACGGACATACAACACGTGTTAAAACATACATTAACCAACTATAGTTACACGACTCTTAGATCTCTCAATACGACGTTGTCTAATTAAAGTTGTTTAAGAGTTGAATATGGTAAAAGTTGTATATTTAAAGTTGTTTAAAGCATGTTTTAACATTATGTTATTTAGATAATAAATGTAAAAATATTTGATTAAAACGTTATCTTTTTTTACAAACAGTTAAAAATATACACATTCTTGTACCGATAATTATCCACTCATATACGAGTACCAATAAACACTCGTTTATATAACTTCATTAATTTATCTTAGTAAAAACCAACAATACTGGCAAACCCAATACCAAAAGTTATCAAGTTTATTTTATGAAAAGTAATCGTAACCAAAAATAAAGACCATGTTTATTTTTTCTAAATCCATATATTTGATAGAATTTTACACTACGCAAGAAAAGTCCATAAGGTTCCGTGCACGCTCGGGAACCCTCGGTCTACCCCCAACACTACCAAACAAAGCTTGCAAGTATCCTAAGCTGATTAGCTGAACAACTAAGCTAACACACGTAATGATACATTTTCTTAAATATCATTAAAAGAATTGAATCATATTAGACTTTTTGTGTTTGTATAGTTTTTTTTTTGTGATGGTTGATGATGTATGCACACAGACTCTGTTACAGTGTTACCGTTATAAATGGGAAAACGAGCAAAAAAAATATTTTCAGGCGAAAAATTATTAAACATGGGACCCGCAAAGATACGTTGGTGGGGTCTACTACCGAGGCCTAGGGCGGTCAAACCGGAAACTAGGAGACTTTGACCCACGCGCACAACGCGTTCGTTTGACCAACTTCTAATCATCTGATCGTTGAGCTATGGCGAGTGAGTTACACAGAGCGTGTGAAAGGACAACAGACGCAATGCGTCCCCGCAATTTATGCAAGGGCAACAGACTTTCTTTCATGCACCGACGCACGGCCATGGCACGTGTGCACGTGACCACCTTAATCCTAAAATTAGTTTATAATTGGTCCAATAATATTTTAAGACATTCAATTATTTGTGGCTACAAATAAATTCAGCACTAAAATACAATAATTTAGTGAATTGAGTGATGTTTGTAATCATCATGAAGTGGGTCTAGTGCACAATAAGTCAATAACCATAATATCCTCCTAAGATGGTATAGGGGGTGTTTGGCGTTGTGTTTCGAGGTAGGGATAACAACGAAGTGGATATTATTGAAGGGGAATTGATACAACCACACACAAACCATCACACAAAACCCTCACTCATTGCGAGTGGTTGGTTTAATCAAAGACCTCATTCACTTATTAAACCAATCATTCACTGACATGTCAGCGAGTGGAGGTTTTATGTAAAGATTTTATGTGAATGTAGCATACCCCATGTTGAAGATCGTATTTTTCATTAGCATTCTCGTTTCTCACTCTCCATCTCAACCCCGCCCCATCCCCGTCGGGTAAAAATTTTATATGCCTATCCCCGTCCTCAACGGGGATCGAGATCCCTGCGAAGATTCGACGATTTTCTATCTTTATCAAGAAAACATAAAAAAAAAATAATAATAATAAATAAACAAACTCATTGAAAACATAAAGAATTTGACCCATAAGTGTCTTAAAAGTGTACATCACTCATACTTAAATTAGTTACAATGTTAATCATAAAACATTGTAGATATTGAGACAACACATATAATATAAGAATAACGTGCATTGTATGTGAGTATTCGAACAAAACGTTAGCTAAATAATATATAATAATTAGTGTTTAACGGTTCACACTTTTTAAGCTATTTGTTCATTAAATATTACACATGCATATACATTACATGTTAAAGCTTATAGAAATATACATACAAAAGTAAATGTTGTATTGTCATACACATAATTTTTATATATCTATACATTAAAAAGATCGGGGCGGGTTCGGGGATTGATGTTATCCTCATCCCTGCCCCATACTTGGTTACGTAATTCGGGGATTCCCTGCCCCGTCCCCATCGCAAGTCAAATCGGAAATCCCCAGTCAAATCGGGTTTAGGGATCCGGTCCCCATCGGATACGAGTTTTTTTGTTGCTTATTACTTTTTGAAAACGTGATAATCTAATTGCAAATGTTTGGGTACGAAACATGAAAAATAACTTATCTGCGTTTGGAATCCATCAAAATTTCATTTTGAAAAAGTGAGTGCCATTATGCTTTGCAAAACGCAATTCATCCTATAACCAAAAGTACATAACTACCTTTTGTTATTTTTGTTAAACTTAGGGTACTGGTAATGAAAGCGGCATGGGCTCGGTATGAAACCAAACCGCACGGCAACACCATTGCCACCTATGCGGTTTGGTGGCGGTATGGAGGGTCTCGGCAAAGGAAGCCTCAACGGCATGGAGAAAAAAGAGAAGGAATATGACCGTTGGTTCATTTTATGTAAATGGAACGGCGCGAAACAGTTCATTTAATGTAAATGGACGGCTTTACAAACGTGGATATTATCTTACCGATGGAATCTATCCTACGTATTCAACATTTGTTAAAGCATATAAGTATCCTACTGACCCAAAGGAAAAGAGATTCAAGAAGCTAAAAGAGTCTGCAAGAAAATATGTCGAGCGAGCTTTTGGTCGTCTTAAGGCAAAATGGATGACTCTCAATCGTCCTCTCCAGGCTATGTCGATCGAAAAGATTTGACAACTCGTTTATACGTGTATCATATTTCACAATATGATTTTAAAAAACGACCAGGTGGCAATATCACCGGTTCATATAATGGATCACCCGGTCGCGCCAGTTTATGACGATAGTGTACTACAGGAGTTACTCGGCGAAGATATCCATTACCATCTCCAATATGATCTTACGGAGCACATAGAGGCTCAAGACTTGCCATACCTTAATGACTAGTTATTTCTTTTTTTTCTTTTTTTTTAAGTATTATGTAATTTTTATTTTATTATTAATAAAATATTATGTTTTTATTAAATTGTTTAATATAATTTATGAATATAAAAAATAAAAAAATAAAATTAGGTGAGGTATGGGATCATGGTTGCCACTAAAAAAGTATGGTGAGGTATGAGAGAGACATGAATGAGGTGTAATGATATTATTGGTGGGTGGTGAGGTATGGGTTAGGTATGCGATCATGACTGCCACCACCCTTATAATTTACCTACTGCTGGTTGATTAGATAAACAAATATTCTTACATATGTATGTGCGTTCTTTACATGTTCGACATATGATAGAAATGCATGGTTAACGATGGTGAAGAGTTATAGTAACGGACGGTGGCAATGGATGAAGACGAGGGTGGTGATGAGTTTTATATTTACATGTTTTGGGAAAGTGAAAAGTGAGGTGTAGAGATAAAAGTAATATGGGTATGTGGTCAACGCTTAAATGCAAAATCATACAAAAATAAAAAGTATAAAAAGTCATCGTCTTGCGACACGTGTCATCCCTTTCTTTTTCCCACCAACTTACCATCCATTATTCCCATCTCTCAACCCTAATCTAGTTTTCTCTCCTCCCAACCATTATCCAAATTTTTTCATTTTACTTTAATAAATTCGTGAATATAGTAATTCAATTCATGATTTAATTACATCAATTTGATCCTATTTCTTTTATTTAAAATCTAATATCTTCAATTTCATGGTAAGTTTTTTTTAGTATCTCTTCGGTTTTAATTTCAAATTAAAATCAATAAACATAAACTCATCATTAATTCTTCATCTTTCATTATTCTTTTCAAATTTCTCCTCTAAAAAAATTCAAATAGATAAAGTGTTTATGGAAATGTTTACAAGGTGTTTTATGAAATATCTCAATGAAATTTTATTTGTTGTAGACTTTAAAAGCGTTATCACTTAAACTAAAATTTTGGTAATTCTTATAAAGACCAATAATTTAGGATGAACTTTGATTCCACTATGATGAACATCACAATGTTCATTAGTTAGATCATGTTGTTCATCAATTATTTTTTTAACAACATCACAATGGTCATCAATTAGATCTGCTATTCATCAGTTTATTTTTTAAGACTTTTTATTTCTTTATTATCATATTGTTTATCAGGTTTTTTATGAACAACATCACAATGTTCATTAACTAGATCACGTTGTTCAATAATTTTCTTTTTGAAGAACTCTTTCTTTTTTTGTTAACACAGTATTTATTAGTTTTTTTTAACAACATTACAAAGTACATCAGTTAGATCACGTTGTTCATCAGTTTTTTCTTTTTGAAGAATTTTTTGTTATCACAAAGTTTATCATTTTTTTTTCTTTGAACAAATTTTTTATATGATGAGCTTTAATTGTACTATTATGAACATCACAATGTTCCTCGGTTATGAGTGAAAATAACAAAAAATGAGCTAACAAAAATATAAAGGAGACACTTATCACTATGTGATGACTTTTGATACTTTTTAAATATTTCCCTTTTCATAGGATCACGATCCCAACCCTGAGGCATGTGGATGAGATTGGGGTGTTTACAAATGAAGTGGTTACATATAAATCTCTTAATTAGTATCTTATTGAGGAGAAAGAAGCTTTAATATTACCCCAATTAAGAGACATTAATGGTTTGAGCTCACATTTCTTCCTCATTAAGAAGAAAAGAAATACCTCCTCAAAAGGGTAAGCTAGACAGTTTAGTTTACAAAATTATAAAAATAATATTGGGGTGATGCTTGTTAATAAATTGTAAATAGTCAGGTATCTCGCGCTTTGCGATGGGGTACCCTGCAAGTAAATATATTTTCGAGAAATGTTATACGAAAAATTGTTACAGTACAATATTAAAATATAACAACAAAATAAGTATTATTATACAAACATGTGTTAATATGATACTCGTGCAATGATATGGCGAAATCAATAAATCTAAAAGCAAGACCAAGTGATGATTGATATGTTTATTAACAGTGGTTGCTTTATAACATCGAAAACATCATGCAACTATAGTAAAAAAATAAATAAATAAATAAATAAATAAATATATCATTTATCATACACAATCACAAATTATTACAAAAATAACAATATCATTTATCATTCAATTAATTGCATTAAAATATATTTTTATATTAAAAGCATGAATTAAAAAGGTAGTTATGGTTTTAGACATTGTTTGTTAAAAACATGAGTTACAAGATGTTTTAAAATGTTGTAACTAATACTACTATGTTGTAACAACACGATTCTATAATAAGTAAATGTGTTGGCTGAAAATTTTAAGACTTCATTATTTAATAGATTTCAAATGCTTTATAATGTAGTATAGATAATAAGTATCTCAAGTTTTATAAAAATAAAATAAAGAACGATTGTTATATGTTTAACTACAAAGCTATATCATATATAATAAGATGAATGTTTTTTTTTCTTCATTTTACATGTTAAATTATAAATAATTTGATAAGCCAGACACTTGAATATCTGATTTTTTTATTAATGTTTTATCAAACATCATAATCAAATCCAAACGCTTGTAAAAACTGATTATCTGATTATCCTTTTTAAAAACACAAAATCTATTTTGAATAAGCAATCGCAAACACCTCATTAATGTTCAAAACTCAATGGTTACATATTTTAGTGATGACTATATAAATGTCCATACATTTATGGAATAATACACTGATTAAACTACGTACATTTAAGTTAAAAACTCGTTTTACACGAGTAACTTTAAAATATGTTTGTATAAGATATGCAACACTTAGATATTGGTACATGTGTTCATTCAGAGAGTTTTAACATCTAAATTTTGCATTATAATTTGAAAAATCAAACTAATGTTGATTCGCCAAATGTTTGTTATCTTAACGTCGTGTAACTTGTGCTTTCTCGTATGTTACATATTTTCTAAGAGGGCACGGTACTATAGTGCCCCACCCTGCGTTATGCCCACGTGACACAACATTGGATTGCGTTATGATACCTGGGTTTATGATTTTGCAACGGCGTTAAGCTGGATGTTGCCACAGCAATGTGCGTGATAACTTTTTTTTAATGGGTCACTGTGTGTTTGTGTATGTGTTTTGCTCTATGTGTGAGAGTTGCGTTAAAGAAGATGACGACATGACCTTTTTTTTAGGCAATTGGGCTATTGGTAAAACATATACGAATGGGCTGATCCATACGAATGGAATAATACACTGACTAAACTACGTACATTTAAGTTAAAGACTCGTTTTACACGAGTAACTTTAAATAAGATACGCAACACTTAGATATTGGTACATGTGTCCATTCAGATAGTTTTAACATCTAAATTTTGCATTATAATTTGAAAAATCAAACTAATGTTGATTCGCCAAATGTTTGTTATCTTAACGTCGTGTATTTGTTAGCTTAACCATAATAAAATGAACAAATAACTTGTGCTTTCTCGTATGTTACATATTATGTCGGTCTATATGGATTGATTACAAGTAGAAATATGGTTAGGGCTCTTATGTGTCTTGAACTTATATTAAACCAAACCGCCCCCCCCCCCCCCCCCCCCCCCCCCGCCCGCTCAAGTACTAGTTGCTTCGCGGGTATTTGCTAAGAGGGCACGGTACTATAACACCTCACCCGGCATTATGCCCACATGGCACAACGTTGGATGGCGTTATGATACCGGGGTCTATGATTTTGCAACGGCGTTAAGCTGGATGTTGCCACAGCAATGTGCGTGATAACTTTTTTTAATGGGTCACTGTGTGTTTGTGTATGTGTTTTGCTCTATGTGTGAGAGTTGCGTTAAAGAAGCTGACGATATGTTTTTTTTTTTGTTTCTTTTTCTTTTTTTTTTTTAGGCAATATTGGGCTGTTGTCTGATCCATTTGAGAGTATAAGTTTAATTATTATTTTTATTCTTATTTTAGTTTTGTAATTTTATTAAATGTTACTCCGTAGTTGTATATTTATTTAATGTATAAAAAATAAGTTTGTGTGAAAATATTGAAAAGAAAATAAAAATGGTAGGTCCCGGGTGTTATAGGATGTTAAGATAAATGGTGATTTTGAGGTGTTGGTTTTAAAATGTTAAAGCTGAGGTAACGCTAAAATAACAGTAATTTTTTTTTTTTTAATATTATGACACCTTTAGCTCTAAAAGATGCTAAGGTATATTTTTTGTACCTTTACCTTTTACAAATAAAGTTCATCTAATTATAATAGTAACCCATTAATTAATTGCCAATTATATTATTAAACCCATACTCTAATAAAATAACCATCCAAATCTAACCTTCAAAATCCCTCATGCTTTTTGACCGGTAAAGATTCTATTTTGCCTAACCTATGATGTCCTTAACAAACCTTCTACCATACCATTTAGGGGTGTGTTTGGTCAAGGATTGTGACATTGATAAAGTCATTTCTACTCTATCCAAACAACCCCAAATTATACCATTTTGGGACCTCACTTGCCACTCTTTTTGTTGTTTAAAAAGTGGGAATATTCATGTTGCATAAAAGGGAAAAGAAATTGGTTACGTAGGATTTTAGGACGGGTTAGATAAATGGCAAGTAAGAAGAAAAAACGGCATGACTAAGAAAAAAATGGTATAAAAAACTGAATACAATTGACACTCAAGTAGTATTAGGTAAGCCGAATACACGACAATTACTCTTGTCTTGTATTACTCATTAAACGCTTACAAGAATGGATAACTAAAGACTATGGTAGTTAATTTGTACACTAGATTAATTACTTTGCATATTACAAACTTGATTTTAATGATTTTACACTCACTGCCGTCTCCAGTTTAAATTGACGGAAAAACCTTTAACTCGTGCAACTTCTGGCCTTCTGGGTGCCGGCTTCACTCAATACTATTATACTAATGTATTTTTCATGGAAGGTAAACTTGTCAAAACAATAATGATTGCGATACATAAATTGTTTTTTTAAAACGTCTAAATTCTCGTGTTTTTAGCATAAGAGAAGTGAAGAGCTTCTATTTTCAATTGCTCAAGACCAAAAACAGATATAATTAACCACTACAGTGATTTCAGACGATAAATAATATCAAACGATAAACAATACGAAAAATGGACACACTAATCGGAGACAACACAAATTTCTACAACAATAAACTACCAAAATACGCTCAAACAATACAATAACGAAACCGAATGACATCCAACTTAACATACCCCAAAAAAGCGTACGTAGCATGAACCAACAATACAACATTACTCGTCACGTATAAATCATCTCTCATCAATAATTACACGACAAAACAAATTAATGTAATTAAATACTTGAGTAAGGTAAAATATAATCATCATTTAAAGATATTCATGAATTTGGTGAGTTAATCAATGAAATTAACCCACAACATAAATAAATAATTATAGTGTGGTAGTTAAAGCTAAAGGTGAACAACCAAACTCATTTTACTTCCAAATAATAAACTCTCACCGCCTTTCATCAACCCTGGCATAATAACACACTCCATTTTTCACTCTTTTTAATACACTAGCTTTTTAACCAAAGTTTATAAAATTTTATATAAGTTTACAACATGAGCATGAGCTAAATGATCCTCTAGTATACTTAGTTTTCATCACCTTTGCAAATCTTGCTAAAAAAAGTAGTACAAAATGGTGGGGTCAGGTTCAGTTGATAGAAACAAAGAAGCAGTTGGAATGATGGCACTTCATGAAGCTTTAAGAAGTGTTTGTTTTAATTCTGACTGGACTTACTCTGTTTTCTGGACTATTCGTCCTAGACCGTAAACTTTCTATTTTTAAAACTTGTGAATTTAAGGATATTTGTTACAAAGATTGTGTTTTTTGATGTTGGTTTTGTGTTTTGTTGTTTTTTCAGGAGAGTTAGAGGTGGTAATGGATGTAAAGTTGGCGATGATATTGGTAGCTTGTAAGTTCTTGAAATGTTTCTATAATTAGATGTTAAGAGGGTGCTTGGGATTGCTTATTGCAGTTAAGCAGTTTTGAGTGTTTGCAGAACTGCTTATTATAGTAAAATAAGTAGATTATAGCATATAAGCAGTTCCAAAGCACCCTCTTTTTTAAAAAACAGTTTATTACACTTCCTTCAATTAGTAACTACTTTTTAAGTTCTTGTATGAAAGGAGTTTGTGTTTACTTCAGAGTAAAACTAGCTTTCCCAAAATTACTATTTTACCCCTATACTGAAAGTAAGTTGTTTTCAATTGCTGAGTATGTAATGTAAGTTCAAGAAAAGTTTGCTGATTATGTGTATTTTTATTTTATTTTATTTTTATCAATTTGTGATGGTTTATATGCTTATTGCATAAACCAGGACCAATGACTCCCATGAATTTTTTCAATGTAGCGTTAATTTTTGAAAAAAAAACATCGATGTTTTCTATAAATGCATCTTCAATGCACCCGGTCCATCGATTTTTTTTTTTTTTTTTGAACAGCCATCGAAATGTGTTTCTATTTTAATGTTCAAAAAAATTTGTGCGACCGATCATATTCATTCTTTTATTAGTAACCACTTTTGAGTATATGTATGAGAAATATATAGTTTATTTCATATTACAAGTAGTTGTTTCAAAACTACCATTTTACCCCTATACTAAAATAAGCAGTTTTCAGTTAGCTGATACTGTGCTTATAAATTAAGCCTTTTTTTTAATTGTGTTTTATTTTGTTAATCTGTGATGGTTTATTGTAGGATGTTGATGTGGGAAGATGGATTTTGCAGAGGACGAATGTCGGATTGTTTAGAAGAAATGGATGGAGGAGAAGATCTTGTTAGAAAAGCTTTCAGCAAAATGTCAATTCAGCTATATAATTATGGAGAAGGGTGGGTACTTGGTAGGTGTTTATTTTTAATTTCTAGTTAAGAACAATATAGTCCCAAAAAACAAGATTTTCTAGGGGTTGTTATTATTGCTTATCAATCTATTAGGTGTTGATATGACATATAAATTGTTAGGGAGGCGATTTCCACACTCCCCGTGATTTGCACACTCACTTAATTGATTGGGACACTCAAAAGTATTGTATCTTGGCATTAATACCCTTGCAGGGTGAACATGAGTGTTCTATGGGTATATATGTCTACACATAATACTTTTGAGTGACCCAATCAATTAGGGTGGGGGGAGTGCTCCACTCAACCCCCTTCCCTTCACTCACTCACAACCAATCCTGTTCCGCCACATCATCTCTTACTTTTTCCTTCACTCACTTCAATTTTTGGGGCGCCACCTTCACTCACCCTTCTTCCTCTCCCCGCATGCGTTTGAGATCCAACGTACACCTCCAACGTCTCTTTCTTCCTCTCCCCGCATGCGTGATATTTCCCCGATTTTCACCTCCCCGTGCGGGGTTCCCCGCGAGGCGGCGGTGTTCCCGTGCGGGGTTCCACCTTCCCCGCATTCTCCCCGCACCCACTCCCTCTCCTCTTAAGGGTGTGTGCAAATCACCTCCCAAATTGTTATTAAGGTATTTGTGATTATTTATCTAATGTGTGAAATAAGCAGTTTTAATCAACACATAAGCAATTTTGTTCTTAGACCAGGAGCGGACATATTTGAGACAGAGGGTATACACATGCCATACCTTTTAAGCACCATCTGCGGTGTAATAAATATTTTTATTTGAAAATTTAACACTAAATGCATACCCGTTTGACAGGATCGGCGTTTTATTTTTTGATGATGGTTGTATTTATTGTGGTGCAGATTAATGGGAAAAGTTGCTTCTGATAAGTGTCACAAATGGGTGTTTAAGGAACCATCAGAATGTGATCAAAGCATATCTAATTATTGGCAAAGTTCTTTTGATGCTGTATGCTTCTCAAGAACACAAACTTTACTGTTTTCATCAATAATTGAAACTCATTAATTTCATTTAGTTTACTTACTTCACTGTACTAGAAACCATTGTTCAATAATTGGACCTCATTAATTGCTGATTTTGCAGCTTCCAACAGAATGGAATGAACAGTTTGATTCAGGAATTCAGGTAAAAGGTCATTTTTTAATCAAGATTTTTGCAAGTTCATTTCTTTTTTATCATTTGATCATTACCCTTTTGATAAATTATGTCATTTTTTGATTCACTAGACTATAGCTGTGATTCAAGCTGGTCATGGCCTATTGCAACTTGGTTCGTGTAAGATTGTGAGTATCGCTTATTGTTCTATGTTTTTCTTTAAGTTGCCGAAAACGGCTTGTGATTACTTTATGGACCACGGAAACCTTATTTTGAGATGTTAATGAGTAATTAGGTACCCGAAGACCTACATTTTGTGCTTAGAATGAGGCACACATTTGAATCACTGGGCTACCAATCAGGCTTCTACCTATCTCAGTTATTTGCATCCGCTTCATCACCTTCTTCAACGGGGATCCCATTAAAGCAACCAACAGGCCCGATTCACCAGCCTCCTCCCTATAACTGGGCTGCACAGAACCGAATGCAATCACCAAATTTCCAGAACCCTACAAGACTCGGGTACGGGCCTAAAGATGAGACGCACATGTTCTTACATCCTCATTCATCCGAACCACAAATGAATAACATGATGGGTCATGACCATGTCGAAAATGACATCAAATGGCCTAATGGGTTGAGCTTCTTCAATGCACTTACAGAAGGAATCGATGGCAAGGCCGATGGTGGTCAGAGTTTGAATCATGAGAAACACGAGCCAGCTATGTACACCGATGTCATGGAGAACTTCTTGGAGTGATCAAATGTTTATGTGATCAGTTTGTTATGAATCTTGGATGGAAACTTTTAGTTATCTTTGTTTTCAGCAATATTTTATAGTTGTTTTTTTATCTTTTTACATCTCTATGTTTCTTGAATCGATTATAGTAGTCATGTTCTTGACAAAAAGACAGAATTCCACCATCAAATTAGCAAAAATAAGAAGTAAAAAGCTAAGTAAAAACAGTGATCTTTAATATTTAGTAGCTGTATTTATCTTTTACATGTTTATCTTTCTTAGAAGGATTAACTTAGTGAACTTTATCACAAAAAGATACATTCCCACCATCAAATTAGCAAAATTTGACGGAAAAAAGTTAAAGAAAAACAGAGAAAAAAACCCAAAGTTAAAACACTTTCTTGGAAGGCTCCATAGCATGGCATTCTTTACACGTCGACGCAAGCCACCGGAAAAATCTCTGGCAGAACCCTTTTTTCTTGTTACAAATCTTATTCTTTGGTGACCCTTTTCGCTTCTCGTCTTCACCTTTCCTTTTTTGTGAAGTACGTCGGTTTAGTACAGGAACTGGAGCCATAAACTGCCACCTTTGAGCAGGAAATTGATAATTATTACTATAATGAACCGGGCTCCAACTTCCCTTTTCAGGAAAGATGTTGGTTTTCATGGCTACTCTTGGGGTGGAAGCATCGCTAGTACTTGTTCTTGCGCTGCTGCAACTGCTACTGCTGCTGCTACGACTGTTTGTACTATTGCTCCGTGAAGACACAAGTGAATCTTTACTACTAACACTATATGATCTTGATAAAGTACAACTTGTTAAGCTTTTTGTTTGAATAGGGAAAGTGTGAAGGAGGAATTTGCCGTTTGAGAACAAACGGTCAGCTAATTCAAAGTCCATTTGGACGTCGGGTGACATTGCTGGGAATGTGAAGTTGTCGCCGGAGTTCTTGCTTTTGTGCCGGTATTGAGTCTCCATTATGGTTTATGGTTTATGGTTTGGAATGAAGTGATTCATGAAATTTATATCATTGGAAAGTTAGTTAATGGGATGAGATGGGACCAAATGAATTTGTGATATCTCCTAAAGGGAAGACCATATGGGGACATATGTTTTGCCACATTCACAAGGCTCAACGTGGCCAACTCGCTAGATTGTGTGATCAAATGTGATTCTGTAAAGATTTAAGGATATCATATGAGTAAAAAAGGTGATTTGAAATTTTCATGGCTATTTTAATCAGTGATTGAAGTAGATGATCTTAAAAAAAGGTTTATCTCTTGAAAAAAACCTTAAAGCAAACTAACTTCAGTGCACAACTAGTTAAATAATTAGAGAAACTTAATAGTAATCTAGTCATCTAGATACATCAAAGATTAAGGAGCTCACAATTCTGATTCACTAGCGATTTGGGACGAAATGACATCATCTTCCAACTATAATACTTGACGTTCTCACGAGGACTATGCATATGCTGAAATAGATCACAAAATCATCCAAAAGAGTATCATGAGTGAATCATATACGTTTTAAACAATCATCATCTTGATACTGATTGTAATTCTTAAAGTCGAGCTCATTGAGTTGATAGTATAACCTTAAAATCAACCAAACCATGATAAAGTGTTAAAAATCATAATTTACTAGTGATGCTAAATGAGATGTCACACTAATATTTAAGCATGCACATCCAGAGTCAGGAATATCAGATGCAAACTACTAATTTTAATGAACTTACAAAACTAATGTTTCAACTTCAGAACATGGTTTCCCATAATGAAAAGGTAGAGAAAATCAAAAGGCAATATGGGTTTAAGTTGGATTAGTAACTATTTAATTATAAGATGTCATACAATGTAAATCATCAATCCCACAAAGTACCTTTGGAAGTAAAAGTAAAGGTTAAAGAAAAAGAAGTATTATTGTATATTGATTAATAGAATATAAGCATAAAGTTAACTACTTAACACTTCATATAAAAGCAAAAAAGGAACAAAAGCATATTACAAAAAGGATAATGCCAACTTGAATGGATGACCACATTTTAATGGGCTCCTTTGGGCTCCAACAAGACCAAGCAATGATGGGTACAACCTAACTTTTCCAAGTTTGTCTTCAAAATACATAAATTCTGCAAGATTTTATTATTCCTTAGGTAAAACTATGTACTTACAAATTTTACTCATTTTGAATAACAAAATTTTAAAAAACCATTATGCATAATGTAAATATTTTTTTTTTTCTATGATTCATTATGCATAACATAATTTTTTTTATGATTCATATGCATACTATACTTTTTTTTTCTACGATTCATTATGCATGTGTAAGAAATTATGCATAATGAATAAAAAACCGGTATATTGTGCATAATGGGTTTTTACAAGTAATAATGGTTTTTTTACAAGTTTGTTATTCAAAATAAATAAAAATTGTAAGTACATAGAGAACGTTTACCTATTATTGGTTTATCAGTTAATGTGCATTTGTTCTTAAGCATATAATAATTTACCAATAAATGAATAACATTAAGATTTGAACTCAAGACATTCTAGACAAATATACTCAATCAATACAGGATATGTTTGACGAAACTAACACTGTAACTTTGTTGATGTTGGATGTGGAGCTAGAGCAAGAGCTGAAAACTCGAGCTAGAGCAAGAGTTCAAAGCTCGAGCGTATTTTTATAGCTAACTAAAGTAATATCTAAGTTTTAAGAGCTTATTCAAGCTTATTTTTATAAGCAATCATAAGTTTTTTCCAAACAAACAATGTTTATAATATAAAGTAGCTGCTAGCGCAAAACACGCCATAATCCATAATTTAAGTCCTACTTTAATAGGTCGTTTTGAGGAATGATTTGACTATATGACACACTGAAAACCTAAACTTAAAGTATCATTCAACTAGTAGAGATCATCACTTGCAAAGCTTGCTTTTGATTAAAAATAATTAGATCAACAGGACTAATACTTTTAATGTAGATCTAAAACTTTTCGGCAAATGGGCAAGTGCAAATAGCCAAAAAGAAAGGGACAACTCAAACACCCTTTGTTTTAAGGGTTTCTTGTGGAACAACATTTGGGACCCTTTGTTCGAAGTGGATTGGTTTTTTTGGGGTTTTATAGAATGTGCCGAAGAATGAAAAGGGTCGACAAAAATAGCTTTAATAACATTCCTATTGTTGTCTAGGAGTGTTGAAGACAAAAACGAGGAATGGAAAGCTTGATAAGGACTACAATTATTACATGAGAAATGACTCGAAGGCTTAATAATTTTATTACTTTTTATGCTATGCTAGCTGCAATCAATAAAATGTTGTCATGTTTATGTTAGTGGACTCATATTGTATGTATATTATTTGGCCAAGCCTATATAGTAGTTTAGCATGTCACATCTCTATTTATATTGTAAACTATCCGCATTATTGATTCATCAAATAAACCCTACTTATAGTTGAGTCATATAATCAGATTAACAGGGTATCCGCACATTGCGGCGGAGGATACCATGTAATACAAAAATACGGAGAAAAACGTTCATCAATTTTATGTTTTCCATTACAATAGCTTTGTGGATAACGATAACTTTAGCTTCGAATAACTTCAACCAATGCCACACTAGTTCATATATAAAGCGTAGATAATTTTATGTTTTCCGTTACCCACGCGATGTGTTGCAATTTAGAGGCGTTAGTCGCTAATATTATGAAAGCATGAACACAATTACACAATGTTGTTTCATTATAACATTTATACGCTATAAAAGTATATTATAATCATTAACTATGATATTTTAATTTAAAAACAATTGCATCATATAGGAGTTTTAAAAAATATTTACATTATGTTTATGGAAAATGTACTAATAATCTATTAATTTAAGTCATGTTGAGAAAAATGTTTTACTTTAAAACTGTTTTATATTGTATAAATGGTTAGTCAAATGATTTTCTCGTAACATAATGCTAAAATAAATGGTTGTGTTGTGTTGGCTGAAAACCGAATAAACAATAAGTATATTGTTACTGGGCTTAATAAACCTGACAATTGAAATATCAAGTTATAACAAAATGTAATGTTGTAACGTTACCACTAAAAAAAAGGATTTGTTGTTCTGTTAACTTATTGGGTATATCCAATTTATTGGAGCCCAAAATTTGATAAACTACTACAGCCCATTGGCTCGTTGATTATGTGAATATGAATTTTCATTTCATGACATCTATAGCTTATTTTGAATAGCCATTCTTAATCTATGATTATGATTATAATTAAATGAAAACTAGTATGGCGGCGGTCGGCCGCGTTGCGGCCTAACGGGTTTTTTTTCGTTGTATTTGGTTTATAATGTTGTTTATCAAAGAATATAACGATTCGGTAAACCAAGTCTAAAACGACATAAAATAACATAGTTTAAAACGGCTAACAGTATTATGCATTAAAAAAATGAACATATGCATGATCGCATATATGAGACGTTGTCATTCTTCACAACAAACATAACTTCAAATGTTAAAATAATAACCAAGTAACCAAGTATTTTATACATGTAGATAATATGCACCGCACTAAAGTAACCAACTAATTATCATACACATGTAAAATTCGCAATATAGTTTACCATCACATATGCAATAGAAACTAAACTATACACTTAGAATTCATCCAGTTGGTATGCCTTTAAATTTTACATGGAAACTTAGTCTACCAGCTAGTAATCATAAAAGGCAGTACCTTGTTTGCAGACACGGTACCATTGCCCAAAAAAGAAGTTGCATAGTTTGTTGTTGTAGGAATATTTGACTAAAACCCAATCCAGTGGTATATTTGACCCAAAACTCTAAATACGTATGGGCCTCGACCTGTATTAATTGAGTTATCGATGGTAGTCCTGAATGATGTCATTGCGAGCATCCGATTATAGGTGCGAATGTTTTCCATGAAATGTCTGTCCGAAAACAAATGCCTAATGTATGGGGGATATCGCTGATGAGTGCGTAAAACTGCACGACCAGCAGCGCAGCATCTGTGGTGCTGCGGAGGAGCACTGCGTGGGAAACTCGTAATCTTCTCCTCTAGCCAAAAAAGAGCATGGCAATGGGTGCATATTTGATGACATCGGCCAAAATATATATACTCTGCTGGTGCACCTATGAGCACGTAACAGAAGAGGTAGGTAAACAACAAAAGCCAACATATTAAACTGATTATATGTGTTGTTACTGTTGTCGAACGCAGGCGAACAACGGGAAATAAATATGACTGAAAATAAGCAATGAAGTTACCTTGAGTCACGACACTTTTATTAACTATTTTCATCCCACTTTATGTGGGAACGACGTCATTTATAGGAATTTATAAAATCATTTTATACACTTACGACGACAGGTTATACGCGGCTTATGAGCACGGATTTTACACAGCTTATACGCAACTTAGTTTACCATTACATAGCTATTTGCACCATCCAGTAATACTGATCCTGAACCCTCAAACATTTTGCACATTCCAGCAAAAACAATACTATTAAACCTCACTGCTTAAGACAATAAAGCGTGCACTAAGGGTACTCTTAGACTTTTAAGCAACTATTATAGAATTTCTTTAAGGACAATTGCAAATAAAAGGGTGTATTAGCTCCTCAAACCTCATATTATCGAAGAAGTGTTGATACTTGTTGGAATCATGAAATAGACGGTGCCATCCCTTTAGTAACATGTACGGAAAAAGTTAATGCTGAAACCTAAACCGGAAAGAGTTTGGCGCGTACCATTTTGGCGAGGAACATGGCGTGCCGCAGCGGTACTCGAAACGTTATGAAAACAACCAATTTCAACTGAAAAAACGATAAGGGATATAGTTAAGGTTGAACCAACTGTTATATGCCCCGTATTTTGGCAACCAAATTTCTTTCGAAAATAACATAAATGCTTACCACTATTTGTTACAACAGGGTGTCGCGGTAAAGAATGGCCCAAACATTCGTCTGCACGTGCAGAACAAAAAAATTTCAGTAACTGGCAAGGCCTGCCCGGACTGAAAATCTAGGCTAAAGGGCGAGTTTGATGTTCCTGCAACTATTGAGAAAACAATTACGCGTAGCGTACCAGCAAGCAACGTTAGAACAAAAACCAAACAATGGTAGACACATACCGTTTTTGTGGAAAGCAGGCTGCACCACAGGGACAAACGAAACACTATAATACTGACCAATTGCAGCTGCACTTAATATTTATCTTTCAAACGTGTTGCCCAACCCTCCTATGTTGTCATCCATATGTTACGGCTGCGTTATATGTAACAAAATTTAGCAAGTATTAGTGCACATACCATATAAGAGCACACACGCCAACAATGCCTATCCTTAACTTTGATACACAAAATGGAATTGCAGAAAATAAAGGATTAATAGAGTTAGCTGCTACATTATTATAGTAGGAACAACTACTCAACATGTTGCGACAAAACATGATCCTCATGACTAATCCCCAATTCCAAAGACACCGAAATCAATTTCGCACACCATACTTACCGACGAAACTTGGAATTAACAATTCGACTTTTTTTTCTTCAGTTCTCCACCGCTTCCCATCAATAGGCCAATCAGTTGTATTCAACCGAAAAGCTTCTTTCTCACCACTGGATCTTCTTGTTTTCGGCCTAATCAATAAGCTAATAATAATAATAATTAAAAAAACCAAAAAATAAAAAGCTTTTAAACATCGTATGATCTTTGTTATCAAATAAGCAAATAGTTTCATCATTTTTTTTCACAAATCATCAAAACCCCACAAATCATATCAATAATCAAACCAAAAAAATAATAATCTAAAACCTCGAACAATAATCAGAGTACATACCCTTTTTTTTTTTTTTTAATTTTCGTAGGTGTCCCTGACCATCTCCTTAATCAAAACCACCACCATCTCCTAATTTTCGTAGCTCTACCCATCACCGATCCTTACTGTTATTGCCAAATTTGTGTGGTGTGAAATGTTATGGAAGGTAGTAAAATATTTATCCTTATATTTGGGGAAAAAAAACACAACCCAAAAACCCTGAGATCAAACAACACATTCTGAACATGGTGGATTGAGATAGAGGCGGTTTGTTATGAAGGTTCTGGATTGGTGTGTGTGGATGAATCTGGAAATCTACACTCCGATATACTAATAGATTGGGTTTGCCATAGGTAGATCGGGTCTTTTGGCCTGTTTCGCATAGTTATACTGGGCCTTAGTAGCCCACCTCTTTTTGGCGGGAAAAACGGCAGGCAAAACGACGTCGCCCCTGAGCTAAATTAATAATACTTATAATTAGATTAAAAATGCGTTTCTCTCTCTCCTCTACTCTTTATATAGTATTATTTATTTATTTGTTTAAATTACTCAAACCACTAAGACTCTAAACACTGAAATATGAACTATAAAAATGGAAATAAGTGAAAGTGTATCACTAACAAAAAAAAAAAAAAAAAAAAAAAAAAAAAAAAAAAAAAAAAAGGTATTTGTAACATTAATTAACACGAATCTTTATTTTTTGTGCCTATTATTAAGCATAAAAGCAAATTCCGTCGATAAAGTTAACAATAGTTTATGGTCACAACATCATATTTTTTAAGCTCTTTATTTGTTGTGACGTTTATTTGTAAGCAAAATTAGCCCACTAAAGCCCTTTAGCAACTAACTTTGATGATTAATAGTTTAAAACGAGTGGGGTAGCCCGCGCGTTGCCGCGGATTTTTTTTATTTTTTTCTTATTATTATTATTTTTTTTTGCAATCTTAATCAGTTCCTCGTACCCGCACGGTGCTGCGGAATTCTTTTGTTGCCGTTAGCTACTTAACGTGAAGTTAGTTACCTAGGACTGACTTTGCAATTGATGTATAGCATGAAGGACCATTTATGTAAATTATGTGAGGACTAAATTTGCAATGAACCGCTGAGATGAAGGACTAAGTGCGTACAATGTATTTTAAAAATATTAAAGGTAACGGTTGTTAGTTAACAGCCGTTAAATAACTAACGACCGTTAACCACTGTAGTAGTCCCTGAAGGACCTTGCTTGCAAACATAGTTACACCTTAGGGACTAAAGTGCGAATGACTACTGTTTCGTCCACTGTAGATGCTACAGTGCTATAGTAAGTGTTTCTGCCTTTTAGTATATACGAGTGGGGCTACCCGCGCGTTGCGGCGGGATTTTTTGCTTCAAGTTTATTATTCCGTAGTTTTTTTTTTTTTTTTTTTTTTTTTTTTTTTTTTTTTTATTCTATACGTGTTTTGTTATATGGGTGGTCTCTAAATTGTGCGCAAAGATCTTTATGTAAATGTGGGGATATTCATTTCCTTTGACACATTTGTACAGCAATAGTTTGGTCAAGATGTTAACGTTATTAAGAAAACACACGACACATAAAGAATAACAACTCATTAAATAGGCAAAGACCCAACGCATTATATGGCATTTTGGTAAACAAAGTGTTAGAAAAATTGCAAATACATTATTGTTCAGATATATCAAACTTGAGCAAGTTGTATGTTTATGCCATAAATATGAGTAAACACTCCTTTAGAATAATAGCATTTCCTGTGAAGTACATCATATGGCTGCTTCTTTCCTAATTTTTGGAGCAAGGAGCGGAAAGAATAAGAGGAACGTGTTAGGAAATGAATGAACTTAAAAGACAGATGAAGCCCCAGCTTGACTCCAGATCCGTAAAGGTGTTGCAATAAATTATGTTTTCAAGAGAGTTAAACCATTACTACACCTGAAAAATAAACAAACAACATCAGCCTACTGCAAATTGAATTACTGATGCCTGTATTTATGCAAGACAAAATGCGAACTTAATTTAGATAATACATAGAATCAAGAGGGTGCTTTTGTTGTCTCATATAAAGAACAGTTCCTATAATAGTTAAATCTAAGAAATTTGTGCCTTGAACTTGGCCATATTCATGGATAATTCAACCAAACAAAAGAGGGGCATGCTCGAATATAAAGGTGGGACTAAATAGATGTGCATAATAGATTTCCCAAAAAAACACTCTTTCAACATACCCAAACAACAAAATTATACAGCAAAAAATGCTAGAAGCAAGTTTCGAACCAAATACATGTCGTCTACAATAATAGACACTTACCATTTTACTATCCAGTTCACAAAGTTTGGCCAACTCTCTAGGCCTCAGAACATGAAAATGTGACAGGAAGATTTGAACATTTAATGGGTGTTTGGTATTACATGTTTTTAACTTATATGTTATATTCGAATACATTTCACAGCTTACGCTAGTAATCAAACTCTTAGTTCAACCCAAACTAATTATCACAGTCATTCAAATTGTAACATGATTCAAGGATATTTCAATTTTCACATAATTATATAATTCTAACCCGTTTTCGGATAATTATACTATTCAGCCTCGATCGTGGCTGTGTGAGTGAAGACTGATGCCATATTCAATGCTATTGAATAGCATAAGTACTTTAAGTCTTTATAACTTAAGAAATACTTAATAATTTGAAATACCAGATCTTTAAGTACCTGATACGATTACTTTTCCCTGGCCTTCACTGTTGCACAATCAATTTTCTGTTTTTTGCCTTCAATGATCCCTTTTCATTTGTTTGTCACCAGAAGTTGCTAATATCCTTAAGTCATTATCCGCCCACAACTCTTGTGTTTGTTAGCGAATCGCTTCCGCCTGCAACAAATCAACAGAATTCATGTTAAATGTTCTCAGCTAAAATAAAGAATGGTTTTTTAACATATTAACAGATATGGAAAAAAGGGTGAGCCGGGCGAGCTGGGAAACATGAAATGTTTTGGGTTGAAACAAATTGTGACAGTTTTTCTACATTTGACCCATATGTCAAATTGTTCACCTCTAAGGTGCAGACTTCCTTATTATGCCTTTTCGGCTTTTTGCAATGCAGTATCCACATGTTTTTTTTCTTGTAGCCAGTTCTGAGCTCAGTTGCTCGAGTTTATGCAAGCTTTTTTATTCAGAGTACTTCGCTATATCAACTAACCTTTTTAAAGCCTGCATATAACATTGACATGAGATGATCAGACAGCCTTTTTCGGGTTTACTCAGATAAAAATCTACTTGGCTCTTCATGTCAGGTTTTTAAATGCTAAAAACTTACCCAATGAACACTGCTCTAGTCAGCTCCATATAGCATAGATAATTGTTTAAGCAAACAGGACAGACATTTATCATTTTAATTACTGATTCTTTTATATTCTTTACATTTATATCAAATTACATTACCCATTAAGTCTTTCATATCAGTTAATTATTACACATCATTTTTAACCAATTCTACAAATAGTGTTAGACAGATACAGAAAATTTATCATCAATAGTTACTTCAATCTACCCTAACAATGGCGTAATACTTTTTCAACATAATGCAACAAATCGAATAAAAAAACGAATTTGACCTTAACAATCCACATTAACCAAATTCAAATAACCTTAAATCTTATTTAACACATTGCTATTAAGAAAGCTAAAAACCGGCATATGAACATAAGCCCAAAAAAAAGATGTGGCTACAAATAAGGAGAGGACTGTACATGGTAACATATGGCTCGCGCACAGCCAGAAAAGGATAAAAAAAATTGATTTCACTGTACATTTCTCTATAGCTCCCCTCACAGACGACTGTAGCAACCACAAAACGCATTTTATCGGATCGGGGAACCCTTAATAATTGACCGGATCTTTGTCAGAGGTATATACCCATATGGATCTAAAAGATAAGGCAAATGATATAATGACGTACTCTGTAATTATTTAATAACTATAACAAAATTATTCAATTATTAAACGATTGTATAAACTGAATAGCTACTTATAGAGTGTGACTTGCGTAATTTAAATGGTCATGTGTATACCCACCAATGCCCCAATCAGCATATCTAAAGATCTAAATCTTTTCCCGGATCTATAAAGCTGATAAACAACCTAATTAGTTCTTGCAATCCCAAACTGCCTCTAATCTTGTTTCAATGGGTAATTCTTAAAAGTCACTATGAACAGTTCAAATAAGCAATCTTAGACAGCCCTTATACGTACCTCGCATGTTTAGTTCCTACCACAGAAGCTTGTGACTACGATAGTTGCGTTAAATTAGCTAAAGAATACATAAAAATATTGCATATAAAAAAGTCCAAGGTTTTACATTCTGTTTCATGAAAGTTTAGGTCAAGAACAAAAATAATTAACAGAAAAAACAGAGATAGTGAAGTAGTTCATTACTTGTTACCGAGTAATCTGTGGTTAGTTCTTCTTCAGAAATGAATGTGCTTCGTTTGATATCAGGCTGAAGATTATTCGCCCATCTAAGCCAACGACTTTTTCCACATCGACGAAGACCTATCAGATAAACAAATGACCCTTTTTAGCCTTGAATGAAAAACTAATTCCCAAGGCTAAAGTTTAATATTCATAATGTATAATGCGGTAAAATAACGGTAAAACAGCAAGATATTTACTTGTGAATACATGAAAGTGATAATAGAAAGTATGCCTACCCAACCATGCATCTGGCCATGCTGTAAATGTCTCATGATCGGCAATAAGCTTTTCTTCAGTTTGTGTTCCGCTTGCGTCTACATTTTGATATATAGTAATAGATTTAGTATCTATTTAAAAAAATTAGGAGTTAGACAAAAATTAGTTGCGGGTTAACCAAATGTTGCCTGTTACGCAACCCCGGCCCCCTAAATCTGTTCATATAGCCAACTTCTACTATACTTGCACAAAGTTGAAACTGCAACTTACAATTTGTTCACCAAAGTTGCCTGAAAAATGGTCAGCTGGCACGCCGGCTGCAAAGATAGTCACAAACACCTCGTCCGGTTTCTGATAGTGTTCATGCCAGTACATCTTGAAAGAAATAAATAAGGATACACATACCTATATGTGCGCACAACTTTTTCGCCATCCAATTCCTTCCTCAGCCCCCTTCAGCGCCGTTTGAATAGCATCTCTATCCCCTTTATGAGTTCTACGTTTGGGTAAAGGCACATGCCCTGCATTAGTATATGAATGAGTATTTCACTTAAAACTACATATTACAACCTTGTAAGCATTAGTATATGAATGCGTACCTTGATTCTATATGGACCTATTCTGACGGAATCATTGCCAGCCCTCCTCTCTACATAAACCTGGCTAAACCAATGAAAATCACCAAAGTTAGCACTAAAATCACATCATTTTATAATTCGAATCAACACTACATCAATGATTACAAATTAATCAACAACACAAAACACTAAAATCAAACTTCATAAGGGGCAATTTTTTTACTCCACTTGTTTTCAAGCATCACCTTAAGCTTGCGTATAAGCATAAATGTGGTAAATGATATTATCGTTTAGGAAAGTAGATTTTTAGAAACATCATCTTTAAGGTCACTGAAATACCTCTTCTTATTGTGGCCATGGGGAACTACATCAATACTCTATCGTCAGGTTTACGCGTCTGATGCTCGTATCCGACTTGTTCGATTATAAATGCAATCTGATCCGTAATTTGTCATTAAAACATTTTATCAAACACGTGATATGCAACATGAACAAATAAACAAATTTCTTCCATTTAATCATTATAAAAAATCGAAACAACCTGAGCAGCGCAATATATGAGCATCCCAAAATTGCTCAAATTAATCTTTATCAACTAAATTCACTTAAAATAGCATAAAAGATTAAAAATTTAACAGCTTATTCAATCTTATACAATTTAAACATCTTCAAACTTACACATATCAACAACACCCAAGATCTTTAACAAAAACATACCTTTAATTTGTAACCTCGCCGCCGATGAACCCAAACTGAAGCTTTAGAAGCAAACTCCAAAATGGAACCTGTAAACGAAATCAAAGGTTTACTTTTTATAGACCATCTAATTTATTTATATCGAACAAAGATGAAGGGTAAAGCTAACCGATCAACCTCTGATTTACCGATTTGGGATTTAGATTGTGGGAAGACGTTTCAGGATCCCCTTCTTCTTCTTCCTGATCTTGTTAAGCCGATCTTTGTGGGTGTGTGTGTTTTGTGGGTGTGTGTGTCGTGTGGGTGGATCAGGAAGATTCAGGAAGAAGTAGATGTATATGGGTTATATATATTTTTTAGCAAAACACTGTTTTCCTGTGCTTTCTACTGTATACTCCCTCACACTGCACTGTAGTATCTTTAGTTTAATATTTTTTTGTGTCTTGCTATAGTAATTTGCTACACAAAATGGGCTCAAAAGCATCTTGAGCAAAGCCCGCTTATTGTTATATTCTTATAATATAGTAATATAGTAATATGTTATGCTTATGAATTAAGACTATATGATTGTTCATTCATTTTGCTTTATACAGGACAGTGTTTTAGTTTTGTAACTTTGTCTTTTGAATTATTAGTGTATGTGCTTGTAGTTGCCTGGCTTGATATTTCTTTTGGCATGATGATTTCAGAGTAGATTACACAGATGGTCACGTGGTTTGCATTAATTTTCACTTTTAGTCCTTTGACTTTTTTTTCACAAATAGTCCCTAGCTAGGAAACGCTTAACACTCACTGTCCTTTAACCAAACTGGTTAAACGGATGTTAAATTTAACCGTTAAAGTACCTCACGTGACTTGCAAGTGAGGGTAAAATTGTCTTTTTATTAGCCCACCTATTTAAAATAAAGATATACACATTAATAAAATTAATCATACATATCCATTTGCCTACCACGTACATGTGTTTCCAAATCTCCCATCCCCCCCCCCCCCCCACCCCACCCCACCCAATTTCAATCTAACAAACCCTAACTAATCAACACCATTCATCACACCCCACTTTTACAACTAGTCACCACATAACGCAACTACCACCGTCGCGTAGCAGCCGTCTCACTAAGCCCCCTTTTTCTAACAACCTAAACACCATTTAAACATCCCCAAAACCCCAAATTCATCATCTTAAACACATTCATCTTAATAACAACAACAACAACATGACAAGATTCAAAGAGGAAATCTACAAAATCATATTCATAAATAATCATCATAACTTCATTTCACAATATCAAGATTATCACCAATTCAAGATTTGACATCATACCTTATGGGGAACATAGCTAAGGACATATTTCTTGCCATAGAACAGATTAATTCATCATAGATAGATCAATGAGATTTTTGTTTCCTTATCTTTTTTCTTATTTGGCTCATCATAGATAGATCGCAGTCTTCATTCTCTCTTTCCAAAGGTTTTGTATAATATTTTTAGATCATTTTGATCTAGAATTGTTAGTCTGGTATTTTGAGTGTTGTAGTAAGTGGTTTGTATATGTATTTCTTGTGTTGCATCCATTTGGAGACAATACATTTCTTTTGTATGTAGTATTGCACTCATTCGAGGAAAATACATATGATTTTATTAAGTAATAAAAATAAGCACTCATTTGAACACAATACATCTGATTCTATTAAGTAATAAAAGTAAGCACGTGCGGAGGTTGGTTGAGTGCAATCAGTGTGCTGTGATGTTTAGACCATTATTTTGTTTAATTATATGTAAATTACTTTTTAGTTAAAAAAAATGTTTATTAAATTGGACGTTAACACGATACATGTTAACAAAACCTCTGAAAATAAATTGATTGGCTTGAAGATTAAAAATAGACAAAGAGGCAAACTTACCAAGAGACCCAGCCAGAAAGCCCAAGTTTGATGGGGACACATTGCATTAAAAACTTGTACTTGTATATATACATTACTTTAAGTAGTTGTACAAGTATTAAATCTTCCATAACATGTCGATACAAAGATACAGGCAAAAGAGGATACGATGAGTCATGTATTGCAGTACCTACGTGGACTTGTACTACTTTCGTGTCAACTTAATACAAAAGTCGTCTAGTCTAGTCGTCACATACACACCTCTCCCTCATTCTTACTAAGCATTTTTGATCTCCAAACACCATATCCATCACCAAAAACAAAACCAACAAACAAAAATAGCAAGTCATGGCAGGCCGTGAAATCCTCAACAAGATGAAGGTATATTTGTCTACTTATATTATGATCATTTCATTTTCCATACATTTTCATATCACTATACTTTAAGGTTTTTTTCTTCATGCTTATTATTTTGATTATTTGTTACTTGTTTTGACTTTGCAACTTTGTTATTGAAGTTGTGGTTGTAATTTTGGTTTTTTATTTTTGTTGACTTAGATTGGATCTGTTCTGCTAAGGTTTATAGTTTATAATGTTTTTTAGATTATTGTATATCAGGAGTACTATTTTCAAGGGTGTTTGGCCTTTTGGGATTTGCTTATAAGGAATGCTTATTGGTTATTGCTGTTTTAATTGATAAATAAGCCTTATTTAGGGGTTGGTTATTGGGATTTTGTCAAAAAAAGCATTTTGGATAAGCATGTCCCAGCGATATTATTGTGCCCCCCCCCCCCCCCCCCCCCCTTCCTCTCCATATTGTTCTTAGTGTTTCTCAAACACCCTCAAAACTGCTTATCTGCTTATATGTATGCTTTTCTAATGTCATATCAAAATGCAATAAGCAGTTTTAATAAGCAATTCCAAAGACTGATAAATATGTTCAGATTCAGTAGAAAGCATGGCGTTGTATTACAGCTGATTATCTAGCAATCATAAACACAAGCGTTAGAATTGGATGGTGTAGTAGTACAAGCAGCAGAATGTATAGCTGAAGAAAACAATGGTTCTAAAACTATTAACACCGGACGAGGGAGGAAGGATTGGTAACCCTTGTGCGCACTTTGTCTGCCATTGTATAACCCCTTTGGATTTTTCGGAAAAGGCAGCAAAAATTCGATCAAATCTTTTCCCTCTGCTTTTATTCCTTGTCCTAAACTCCTCTTGTATGGGCTTTTGATATTGCATCTGGATGTATTCTAAATGATGCAAGTTAATAGCATATTTGCTAATTACGAGTAGTTACTTAGTGTAGAACAATGATTATATCTGACTCTATGTTTGTTATGAGACTTAAAATATCGCATACAGTCTTTTGATAATTATATTTCTGTCACTAATGCTGGCCTTTTTATCAACAGGAAAAGGTTGGCTTGTCATTTACTTTAGCCGACACAGGTAAAGGAAAGAGCAAGATGTCAAAACATGTTACACACGGGTATCATCTAGTTAAGGGGAAATCATACCATGATATGGAAGACTATGTATTCGCGCAATTCAAAAATGTTGACGATAATGAACTTGGTTTATTTGCTATATTCGACGGTCACTTAAGTCATGAAGTTCCTGATTATCTCCGCTCTCATTTGTTCGATAATATTTTGAATGAGGCAAGACCCTTTTTACACTCTATTAGGACTGTTATCATAACATGTGTTATTCTTACATTATATGTCTTGATCCAAGCAGCCTGATTTTTGGACTGAACCTGAACATGCAATTAGAACGGCTTATCGCATAACTGATCAAACGATTCTGGATAAAGCTGTTGATTTGGGTAAAGGAGGTTCGACTGCTGTAACTGCAATTTTAATAAACTGTAAAAAGCTTGTGGTAGCTAATGTTGGTGACTCTCGAGCTGTGATATGCAAGAAAGGTGTGGCTAAACAGTTGTCGATTGACCATGAGCCTAGCAAGGAACGGAAAGTAATCGAAGACAGAGGAGGGTTCGTATCCACCTTTCCAGGTAGTTTATTATTCTACAACAATTTTTCAAACAGCCGCACACTCATGGATAGCACAACCACAAATTTAGTGTTTACACTCACTTTTTGAGTGATAAATTTTATTTACATATGCTTTCCGAAAGCCATATATAGTCGTACGGGAAAACCAGGAAGTCTTGATTTTAGGCAAATTACCTAATAAACAAAGCTAAAATGTAATGGAAGTTTCTTGGAAAAAAACTTTCGGCCCACGGTTGGGGCTCGCAAGTCGCAACGGTCATTATTTGGAAGTTATTACCTTTGGAAGTTGGAAGGATGTTTTGAAATGGTGTCTTTTTTTTCTTTCTTTCTTTATGTGTACATGTGTATTATACCCATGTGTATTATACCTTCAAAACCAGTTATCACAAGCTATTAGATGGCAGGTGATGTTCCACGTGTTGATGGGCGGTTGGCGGTAGCAAGAGCATTTGGTGACAAGAGCTTGAAGGAACACCTGAGTTCTGAACCAGATGTATCAATGGACACTATAGATGATGATACTGAATTCATAATTTTGGCTAGCGATGGCGTGTGGAAGGTTTTTTATCAACCAAACTTATCATAAAATCTATTGTAACTTTTATTGCTTATTTAAATGCTTATCTGCTGATTGTATTGTTTTAATACAAAACAGTGAAAAACACTTTTGAAAACTGCTTATCTCCTTTTTTTTTTTTTACAAGGAATAAGCAATTACAGTAATCATTAGCAGTTGATACATGTTTATTTGCAAAGTTGGTAAGCGCTTTAAAATAAGCAATCCCATATGCCCCCTAATCTTGCATACTTTTTTAGGTTATGTCGAATCAAGAGGCTGTAGATTGCATCAAGAATGTGAAGGATGCAAAAGCAGCTGCAAAACAACTGACTGAAGAGGCACTTGTAAGGAAGAGCACCGATGACATTTCCTGCATTGTTGTAAGGTTCCACTGATTTCGATTCTCGTTCATATGCAAGTCACTGAAAGTAAAATATAAGGCTTTTTGTTTTTGTATCATATTTATCTTCTAAGTATTGCATTCCGGGGTCTCGTTAACCACATTATATTATGATGTGGAGAGTGCTGTTATGTGAACTAGAACATTGTGATTTATTTTTCTTGCTTCTGTTATGTTTTTCCGACTTTTGTAATGAGCAAACAACTTGTGCAGACTTTTATTTGATGTATAAATTTAAAGGCTCCCTTCATTCATGAAGGGAGTTGTGTTGATTATAGTAGGTTAAAACACTTTGTTAAATGTAAATAGAAATGCATATATATGCATGCTCTTGTAGCATCGGAGCATCCTTGTTAGAGACCAAAAACATGTGAAAGAAGAAACCACATGCAGAAATTGTCTCGACTTAACACTGCGACTCTCAAGTCCATGAACTCATGAAGACAACTACATTTGTAACAAGAGTATAGTACTTTATTGGGGTGAGTCGAAACAGGAATTTATAGGTTCCAAGTTATACAAATTTGAATAGTAAGTTGGAATATGAGAGTCAGACTAGCACGATACGGCTAAAGGTGTGTGAGCCTATTGGGGGCACACACATTAAACATTAGAATACGTTATTGTTATTTTACGTAAAGCTCAAAATTGACTTGTTTGGACACGAAATGAACTAGACAATACTCCTTGCTTGTCCTAACCCTTGTGGCCGGCTATAGAAGGATCTAGAAAGGGAATAATCTGTCAAGATTCATTAGTGATAAGGAGGAAAGAAAGAGTTGTGATAAGGCTTAAAGTTGAAAGAGTTTTAAGCTTATCATTATATGTATTTTGGCCTTATCGTGAGAGAGAATTGAGATGCTATATAACCCTTCATTCTCTGCTCATTATTTACGAGAAATATAGAAGCCAAAACATACGACACTATCAAAACCATTTACACCTTTCGTACAAATTGGTTTTCCTTTCTTTTGTCCATCCAATTAGCAGAGAACAACTAATTTGTTATTGTTTGAATTAGTCAAAAGTATCAAGCTACTAATAACAAGGATATTATTTGTTGTTAGTTTTTTTGTTCCTGTTCTTTTTACAATACACGTTCGAACGTATACTATTTTGGTATTCGATCGTGTACAAGCTACAACAAAAACACAAGTTTGTTTGGTTGTTTACGTGAAGCAAGACTTGGTGTTTGAGCATACGTGGTTAACGGCTAGCACTCCGGGCGTATTTGTTTGACGTGTTTGTGTGAGCACTCGTAGAGGTGATTGTTTTAATCACTTATTTGATTTATTTTGCGGGTGACTACGAGGGTTAGTTTTCTATTTATTTTTCATGTTTTCTCTTTTCCTTTAATTTGTTTATTATTTATGTGTTAATCATAATTGCTTAACTAGATCTAATATCCGCTGCGTACTCGTAGTTAATTGGTTAACTTGATATATAAATTCCAACAGTGGCATCACGAGTCAACTCGTTTAGTGGTTATGGGTTACACAATTTAATAAACACGCGAAAAGGCTGCATGAAATCTAATTTAGTTATTTGTTTTATTTTTGTTTTGACACCTATCATGCAATACTTGTCATTAATTAATAAAAAATACCTAGATACAAAGGAATTAAAATTAATTGTTAATTAGATACATAAAATAGCAATATATATTAAAAGTTAATTTGTTTGCCATGATTATTTTATGTGTGAATTCCGGCTATAAGACCTACGCAATCAATTTTTTGATGTATGTGGCGATCTAGGCACTTGATGAAAACCTAGTGAGGGTCTTATGGTTCTCCATTTGGGGAAGACTCCTAGTGGACTCGGTTGTTATATGTTTAATTAATGTTTATGTTTATGTAATTGATTCTTTATTTGCATAATTGTTACATGTTTCACACACCTAATTGCATGCAATATGGAATAATACATATCGAAACCATGACATTAATATGGTCTTAATTTACACGCCAAAATACCATGCTCATTGTGACCTGCTATTTGATTCGTGGAAAATTGTTTTTGTAAAATTAAGTGACCTAAATTATTGAAACAAGTTTTCATGAAATTAAAAACTGGACGCTATGGACACTTGGGAAGTACGGCTCACCCACTAGAACAAACTATAAGGGGGGTTTAAGGATGGTGCGCACAGTCACACCTAAAGGATTTCCGGTTATTGCCTAGCGCTGACCTGGTCCTCCGCCACCTTGCGAGTTCGATTGGAGCTACCGTGAACCATGATGATCACTACAGTGTCATTACTAAAGTTTTTAAAATAAAGTGTTACAAAGTTGTTTTGCATGCTTCTTTGTACACAAATTTTACCACATTTATGTGTTTACCCTATGTGAAAATTTTAAGTCTATGCCAACCAACCAAGGACACGTGCTTTTGGCTTGACCTCTTTGCTCAGACCTTTGGTTATATTTGCACGTTCTTGTTTGGTCGACTTATTTCGAGTATGCTTGGTCAGACCTTGGACCCGAGGCATAAGATGAGACTAAACATGCTCATGACATTACTACTTGTCTACTAATGTCTTGATCAGTCTCATAAGTCTAAGAGTTGCATTTTATGCAATTAACGCTCGTCGCTTACCTCTTGCCCCATTTGTTTACACATTGGTCAGACCTTTGGTAATAAGTGGGAGGTCAAGTTGGATCTTAGTCTTAATTAGTAATTAATTGGGTAGTTAATTCTATTAAGAATTTAATTATCGAAAATACTAATTATTTGAACTTTTCTTATATTGTAGATGACTACCTCAGTCGGAAACAATTCGGTACTCAGGAGTTTCTTTGAGAAACAAAAACTCACTGGACCTAACTTCATTGACTGGTATCGCCAGCTTCGCATTATATTGTCAGCTGAAGATAAAGAAAATTATTTGGAGCATCCTATTCCTACTGCACCTGTTGCAACTCCTGGACACCCAGTCCTTCCCGAGGCTCTTGCAGCTCACACTGCTTGGGTCAAGGGGTCAAAGGACATTGCTGCTTTCATGCTTATGACCATGGACTTAGAAATCCGACATGTTACAGGAGTTGAAAAGCATGTTTGCTCAACAGGCAGAACAGGAACTTCTGCAAACCGCGAGGGAATTTCACTCGTGCAAGCAAGAAGAAGGTCAATCTGTAAGCTCATATGTTCTAAAGATGAAGAGCTACATTGACAACTTGGAGCGTCTCGGTCATCCCGTCACTTTGAACCTTGGAGTCAGTCTAATCTTAATTGGACTCTCTAGGGAGTATGACAGCTTTGTGCAGAACTATAATATGCACAGCATGGGGAAGACTGTGAATGAATTACATGCTATGCTTAAACAACATGAGCAGACGCTACCCAAGAAAGATGCTGCACCTGCACTTCATGCTATACGTGCAGGAAAGGTCCAGAAAAACCAAGGTAAAAAACCGTTCAAGGCTGCTAAGGGGAATCAAGGGAATGGAAAGTATAAGTTGGCTTATGCTCCTGAGCATAAACCATCTTATGCCTCCAAGCCCAAGAAACCTCCACCACCCAAGAAGGATAGCCCTGCAAAGGACGCGACCTGTCACCAATGTGGTGAAATAGGTCATTGGAGAAGGAATTGTCCCGTGTATCTCGCCGAGTTGCTGAAAAAGAAGAAGCTATCTCCAGGAGCTAGCACTTCAGGTATTTTCACCATAGAACTCTATACTTTTCCTAGTACATCTTGGATTTATGACACGGGTTGTGGTACTCACATCTGTAATACTATTCAGGGTCTCAGGGGAAGTAAGAAGCTGAAGCCAGGAGCTTTAAGTCTGTACGTGGGCAATGGTCAACGGGCAGGAGTTGAAGCTATTGGAAATTATCATTTATGTCTCCCAAGTGGATTAGTAGTTGTTTTGAACAATTGTCATTTTGCTCCCTCTATTACTAGAGGAATTATTTCAGTTTCTCGTTTGTTTGACGATGGTTTTATTAACCGCTTTGAATCAAATAATACAATTTCAGTTTCTAGGAATAATGTTGTTTATTTTAGTGCTATCCCTAGGGATGGTATTTATGAAATTGATATGTCTTGTTCTAAAACAAATGATAGTTCTATGTATGCTGTTAGCAATAAAAGAGCCAAGCTAGACTTGGACTCTACTCTCTTGTGGCATTGTCGTCTTGGACATATTAGCAAGAAACGCATGGAGAAGTTGCAACATGATGGACTTCTCAACTCAACTGACATTAAGTCATTTGAAAAGTGTGTTTCATGCATGTATGGTAAGATGGCAAGAAAACCCTATTCACATCAAGTGGAAAGGGCTAAGGATCTACTTGGACTAATACACACCGATGTATGTGGCCCATTTAGAATTATGTCAAGACAAGGAGCAAGTTACTTCGTCACTTTTACTGATGACTATAGTCGGTATGGTTATGTTTACCTGCTGAAACATAAACATGAAGTGTTTGAAACATTTAAAGTGTTTCAAAAGGAAGTAGAAAACCAACTCGGGAAGACCATTAAGTCACTACGTTCTGATCGTGGAGGTGAATATATGAGTCAAGAGTTTTTGGATCATCTTAAGGAGCATGGGATTATTGCCCAACGCACTCCTCCTTACACTCCACAACATAATGGTGTGTCTGAGAGGAGAAATCGAACACTGCAAGACATGGTTCGCTCCATGATGAGTCAAACTACTCTTCCAAAGTCCTTTTGGGATTATGCCCTTGAGTCTGCTGCACGCATTCTCAACATGGTTCCAACTAAGAAGGTTGATAAGACACCATACGAGGTATGGCATGGCAAAGCCCCTAAGTTGTCTTACTTAAAAGTCTGGGGTTGTGAGGCACTTGTTAAGCGTGATACACTTACCAAACCTGACAAACTAGAACCCAGATCTATTAAGTGTATCTTCATAGGATACCCAAAGGAAACAATGGGATATTCTTTCTATCTTCCATCCGAGAACAAAATATTTGTTGCTCGGAATGCTGAGTTCTTTGAGAGTAATCTTATGGATCAAGAAGCAAGTGGGAGTCTAGAAGATCTTGAAATTTTTCAAGAAGAAGATACAAATCCTTCTGTAGACACTAGCTTAGGTCATGATGAGGATGATCAAGAAATTGATGAACCTCAAAGTGATATCAATCCCATTCGTAAATCCGCTAGGACACGTCGTGCCCCAGATCGAATGTGCTTATACATCGATGCTGAGGAGCATGAGTTGGGGGATCTTGGTGAACCCAAAACCTATAAAGCTGCATTATTGGATCCTGAATCCAAGAAATGGCTTGGTGCGATGAATGTGGAAATACAATCCATGAAAGACAACGAAGTCTGGGAATTAGTTGAGCTTCCTCCTAACTGTAAAACTGTTGGTAGCAAATGGCTCTTCAAAAAGAAGACTGACATGGATGGTGCAGTACACACCTTTAAAGCTCGTCTTGTAGCAAAGGGCTTCACTCAAACCTATGGGATTGATTATGAAGAGCCCTTTTCTCCTGTTGCAGACATTAGAGCTATAAGGATTCTTATAGCCATAGCTGCGTTCTATGACTATGAGATTTGGCAAATGGATGTCAAAACCGCTTTCCTCAATGGACATCTTTACGAAGAAGTCTATATGGAGCAACCTGAAGGTTTTGTTAATCCAAAATATCCTAACCGAGTATGCAAGCTCAAGCGTTCCATTTATGGACTTAAGCAAGCATCTAGGCAATGGAATAAACGTTTTGATGATGAGATTAAGAAATTTGGTTTTACTCAGAATCAAGATGAGCCATGTGTATATCAGAAAGCTAGTGGGAGTTATGTCACTTTCCTAATTCTATATGTTGATGACATATTACTCATGGGAAACAATATTCCAATGTTACAAGATGTAAAATCCTATCTTGGAAGATGTTTTGCCATGAAAGATTTAGGAGAAGCTGCATATATTCTTGGAATCAAGATTTATAGAGATAGATCAAGATGGTTAATTGGTTTAAGTCAAAATGCTTACATTGAGAAAATATTGAAGAAATATTTTATGGAAAATTCCAAACAAGGAACTATCCCAATGCAAGAAAAGCTTAAATTGAGTAAATCACAAGGTGCTGAGACACCTGCTGATAAAGAGCGCATGCAAAGAGTTCCCTACGCCTCGGCTATAGGATCAATTATGTATGCTGTGAGATGTACTCGTCCTGATGTTGCGTTCGCTCAGAACATAACAAGCCGATTTCAACAGAATCCAGGTGAACTTCACTGGACTGCTGTTAAGAATATTCTTAAGTATTTACGCAATACTAAGGATATGTTTCTGGTTTATGGAGGTGATATGAAACGAGAGCTCAGGGTTTCTTGCTACACTGATGCTGGATATCTGACAGATGCTGATGACCTCAAATCTCAGACTGGATATGTATTCGTTTTAAATGGAGGTGCTGTTGACTGGAAAAGCACAAAACAAAGTATTTATGCAACTTCATCTACAGAAGCTGAGTATATAGCTGCTTATGATGCATCTAAAGAGGCTGTATGGATTCGAAAATTCATTTCTGGGCTTGGCATTGTTCCCACAATTGAAGAACCCATAAATATGTATTGTGATAATACTGGAGCCATTACTATAGCTAATGAAAGTGGAATCACCAAGGGTGCTAGACATTACCGCACAAAAGTTCATTATCTTCGAGAGACCATTGAGATGGGAGACGTGAAGATATCAAAAGTTCACACAGATGACAATCTAGCTGATCCATTTACGAAGGCTTTAGCATATCCTAAGCATTCTAAATTGACTAGGGATATTGGTTTGATACCAGCTAGTAGTCTCATGTAAATCTGTGTGTAATTAGTATTTGGATAATTTGGAATTGTAAGACAGTTTTATTTTCTGATAAATAAAGATACGAGGTATTTGTTATTTTATTCATATAACCTGTTATTCTATATTTGCATGTTTAATCCATGAAATGATTTATCATTCTAAATACGTCCATTGTCGGTTAACAATATGGGAATATTGTTATGCAAGGCAAATGTGAGTGTTGGTTATATTCTCTGAGAATCTGGATTGTTCCCGCCAAACTCATATGTATTCACAAGGGATGCATATTGGATACCCCAACTTTCAAACATTTACTTTTGGATCCTTGTCATGAGTAAAATGTTGAAATGGTTTGTTAAGTCATCCTTAGACTTGAGATACAAGCAAGTTCTGTTATGTGTGGATATCACTTTTGTAATTATATGCCAAACGCTGTCCTGAATAAGGTAGGTATAAAAGCTATTTTTCGGAGTGATGTGAAGCAGCATCCACAACACTTGTAGTCAACAAAGGATTTGTTACTCCACTTGATATGTGCAGAAAGATACCATGGGCCCTCTCCATAATTAATCAGATAATTGTTCGGCCGAACCCAAAGGGTAATGCAAGATGATTCTTGATTACATTTGGTATATCTAATTAAATTCAATAACGAGAATCTAAATGGTTAAACTATATTGAATGAGTTAAGATCCATATCCATGGTTTAACAGTATCTATAACAAAGGATGATAAAAGCAAGACATAAATGACCATGCTACTGAGAATGATTTATGAAACTATATCTCAGACACCTTTAGTTTAATAGCAAGTGAGAGCGTTGCTAGACGTTTCCGTCATTGGTATTTGTGCTATCTGCTACTCCAACTCCCAAGTGGGAGCAGTTGGAATATGAGAGTCGGACTAGCACGATACGGCTAAAGGTGTGTGAGCCTATTGGGGGCACACACATTAAACATTAGAATACGTTATTGTTATTTT